>OX328131.1:14554116-14611882 GCA_946811695.1 Gonocerus acuteangulatus
TCGACATGGTTCTTTCACCAATTCATTTGTTTTATGGAGTAAATTTAAAGAAAAATATAATCGTTAAACAATAATTTATATTTCGTCAAATATATTCAAAAATATGCTTACGTTTTCAAGTAAACTAGTATTATAATTTTTTTACATAAAAAATAATAGCAGATTTAAAATCAGCACCCCAAGAAACCCTAATGTGGTGAATATCATTGAAAACAAAAAATAATGATTTTTCCCAGTCTGGAAGAGGCTAAAATTTGTAAACGAAAAAGTAATGTGACGTTTTAAAATTTAATATCTCCAGATATTAAATAGAGATATGGCTATTGTATTATCTTGTATTAATTGTTGTTGTTATTATTAGTATCAAAGAAGTGTTTAACGGCGTATCAACTATTGGGCTATTAATGCCGGGCTATCTACAGGTTGCCACCCATTTATAATACCAACAGCGCGTGGTCTGTCGCTCATTAGGGTACTGACGACGCCCGACGTTGCTTAACTTAGGTCATCTACCATTATTATTGTTATTGTTATTATTAGTATCAAAGAAGTATTATCATTATTATTATTGTTACTATTAGATATTATTATAACACAATAAAGGCTATCCATTCATATATGTATATATGTCGTTGATATTTAACGTTACATTTCGCAGAAATCCCATCCGAATTCCTCAGACTTGTGTCCATAATTTTAAAGTTTATTTTTTATAATTTTATATTATTAAAATAACCTTTTTTTAACGTAGTTTTTGTAAGAAGTCAACACAAAAAAAAAAGAAAAAAAACTAATTAACAAACAAGTTACATTATAAATTATAAAAATTATGGCCACAGGTCTGAGAAATCAGAATGAGATCCCTGCAAAATGTCTCGCTAAAAAGGCTGGAGGCAAAACCCATATCAATAACACACACACACACACACACACACACACACACACACACACACATATATATATATATATATATATATAATGTCCATGAGCGTATACAACTTTCGAGAATGTTATTTTGACTTATTGCTCAAGGTGTAGGGTCACAAATTAAGATTGACAGTATCCATGGAGACGATCCATCAATATGTTTGCGGCGTGACTGTCAGATTCCAGCCATCAATATTTGATGAATTGACAGTCCATTCAGACATAATTCCTCTAATCTGCGTTGCTATGTTTAAATTCCATTCATGTGATAAGTTATCATAAATTTTATTGCTCTTTTACTAGGGGGAAAAAAAACCTTTTGAGGTCCTTCGGCCGCGAGGGCTAAGTCCAATGGCCGGTCGTGGGTTCGATTACCACTTGAGGAAGTGGTTTTTCTTTCTTATCCTGGTTAGAAAAGGGTGGCGACTTGTAAACGAGACGTTCGAAAAATGTGTGTTAACTATAATTTAAATAATTCAATAACTCAACATTTCAAATGGCAGATGTTATTATTTAGAAATTTAGGAAGAGATGGTGGACAATAATTTCCCTCTTGGATTATTTTATGGTACCGGAGAACTTAACGGTGTAAGTATTTTTTTAGGTATATAAATTTGAATGCAAGCCGGCTGCAATCCCTTTTGGCATCAGAAGTCACTTACTCGTGGCTGCTAAATCACGAATGATTCATTCTAAAGGACGTCTGTTGTGCAAAGAGATCGAAATTAGGAACTAGTTTGAAAAATTGTTGAGCAATGTTTAGAGCCAGATGTAAGGCCACTCCCACACTCCATTTTTTCGCAGTGTATTCATTATTTGATTTTTGTTAAAATATTTTGTGTATCATAAGGAGTTTTAGAGAATTTTTAATTAACCCTTTTGATATAAATAAGGGAGTATTAGTCAATGAAAGTCCGATATTAGAGGTAGTTACACATTATTGGCTGCTAGATCACAAATGATGCGTTCAAAAAGACGTTGTTTGTGCAAAGAGGTCGAAATTAGGAACTAGGGTGGGAAAGTGATGTTGAGCAAAGCTCAGGTCAAGATAAAAGGCGACGAAGATATACTAATTATTATTTGATTGTTGTTAAAGTATTTTGAGTACAATAAAGACCTTGGGAAAATGTTTAATAAAACAGTTTCATCATTTTGATATAAATATGGGAGTCTTAGTGGTTATAAATTTCAAAGCAGCCCATATAAATCCATTTTTGCTTAAAAGAAAAATACAGAATCCAATTTTAGAGGTAGTTGCTCATTCCTGGCTGCTAAATCGCAGAATGATTCATTCTAAAGGACGTCGGCGGTGCAAAGAGGTCGAAATTAGGAACTAGGGTGAGATAGTGACGTCAAGCAAAGCTCAGGGAAAGGATAAAATGCGACGAAGATATAATTATTATTTGATTTTTGTTAACATATTTTTTGTACGATAAAGATCTTTAGACAATGTTTAATAAACCTTAACCAGTTCCTTCATTTTGATATAAATAAGAGAATAGTGGATATAAACAATGCAAGCCAGCTACAATCCCTTTTGGTGTGTAGGAAAAATACAGAATCTGATTCTTGATGTGGTTAATCATTCTTGTGCGGTAAATCGCGAATGATTCATTCAAAAGGAGGCCGTCGGTGCAAAGAGGTCGAAATTAGGAGCTAGGGTGAGAAAGTGGTGTTGAGCAAAGCTCAGGGCAAGGATAAAAGTCGACGAAGATATAATTATTATTTGATTTTTGTTAAAATGCAATCCCTTTTGGCATCAGTAGTTACTTACTCGTGGTTGCTAAATCGCGAATGATTCATTCAAAAGGACGCCTTCGGTGCAAAGAGGTCGAAATTAGGAACTAGGGTGAGAAAGTGGTGTTGAGCAATGCCCAGGGATCCGACTCCCACACTCTATCGTTTCGCAGTATATCATAAGGCGTACGATTTGTCAAACGGCCAGATATAGGGTTTATTATTTAAATATATTCCATTGCGTGGGAGGTAATGTGCGCTTCACATCGCATCTAATCATAACCTGAGGGAGCTCCCTCCTTCTTGGTAGGTACTTCGTTCTCCCAAAGAGGTTTTTTTTCTTTTCTTTTCGCCGTCGCTGAAACACGACTACCTTCTCATTTTCTTATTTCTTATTACCGTCTATGGTGACTACTTGTGAAGTTTTTTTTTTTTCTTTTTAGATTTATGGTGTTGACTATGCCACAATTCTTTATGCTTTCTCCTTTCATATAGTATTCAGCGAGTCTGCAACTGGAATAAAATATGCTCCACTAAACTATATTTCGCATATTTGGTACAATAATGCCGTTCCGTTAATAATTTATTAACGTCCTTTCATTATACACATAATGACCAAAACCCATTGCTTTTGGCACCTTTAGCACTCCAAAATATAGATCTGAAGTTTTTATTTCTTAATAATAATAACAGCCGTATAGTAGGCTTCCCTCGGTCCAGTGGCTAACCCCATGAATTCTCATGCGGGAGATGTTGGTTCAGGTCCCGCCTGCAGCAAGCTGAGTTTTGTTTTAATTTTATTGCACGTTATGGATGTTTGGTAAGAGTGTCAACCTATAAATAGCCCGGCGCAAATGGCCTATAGTCCGCCCGCAAATAAAAGAACAGTAAGGGCGTGGCTGGAGGGGAGCTAGGCCTTCCCACACATGGGCTGGATGCAGCGCGTGCGCACTACTTGTTTCGTTTGTTTACGGGTGGACTATAGATGAAAAAAAAAACAGTATTGTTCAATAGTTTTTACGATTATTATTTTAAATCCATCTGGATATTACTGTGCCCAATTGGCAATAACCGACGCTTCGCCAGGTGTTCTTCCGGCTTCCTCAGGGCTTTTTCTAAAAACGATGATAGGTTTCATCCCGGGCCTTATTTATACCTAGTATGGGTCGTATATGGACTTTCCAGCCTCTGATAGGTCGATCCTTCCCGCTTTGTTGGATTCTGTGCAGACAATCAAATCATCTATCTTCCTTGGGATGACGGATGTCCAAAATTTACTTAAGTCTGTAGCCATCGTTTCTGTTGAAATTCTGGAGATATTTAACAATGTCTATGGCTTCTCGAATAATTCATTCCCGTATGTTAGATGCCTTTACGAGGACTGTAGTTTTAACAATCTCTATAGGGTAATTTGAAGGGGTCGGGGTAAAATAGTACCAAGCAACATTTTTAACAAAATTTAACTGTAGCTGCAATAAGGGAATATCAGCCTATGATGAAAATACTACTAAAATATTACTACAAGCTCTGTATGATACTTAATGTTGTTTCCCCTAACAATTTCAACTTATATTCCTACATAATATCCAACATATAGCAGCTAATGTTAAGTTTTGTTAAAAATGTTACTTGGCACTATTTTGTCTCGACCCCTTCATTTCTGGCAATGAAGTGTCCTGCAACCATGTTCATCATACATATGTTGTGCATTGGACATTTTAAGGGACATTATTATACTACAGGGATACGTATATATATATATACTGGTATACCATATTGGTATCAGTACTCACTCTGTAAATTATTTCTTATTGCCCTGATGAAAGCTTGGAATTCCAGCATAAAAACAGATTTTATTTTAAAATTTAGTTTTAAAAACGATCTTGACCAAACCTCGACTATTTCCTCGCTGGCTAATATTAAAGAATTCTTATTTTAGCCAAAGCGGAATTATTTCTTCCGTTCGTGTTTTCAATTATACGTTCGTTTAATTATTAGGTAGCGGATAAAAATTAAGGCCTGGCGACTGTAATGGTACACGAGGGTGTTGTTTATGTTCGGTTAGGCCGTAACCTTATACCCATAAATAGTGTTGGTAGTTAGATGAGGTGGTTAGAGAGCTGGCGAAGGAGTTAGCCGGCAATAAATGGTTTTATAGCCATTCCTCTGAGAGATGGATTTTAAAGCGATTAATGGCGAATATGAGGGCTATGATTAGTGTTGAGCAGTGATTTTAGTACTTTTATTTCGAAGGGAAGAAGGACGGGGGGCCTTTGAACTCTTACTGCATGGTAGTGGTGCATTTGGTATGGCATTTTCTTTAACTTTGTGGTTTTCTAAGGCAATATGGAATATGATCTGTCAGCAGAAAGGTAACTCGACCAAAAAGGTCTATAAGATGCAAACAGTCAGCCTTCGAGGTCATAAGAAGTCAAGAAATAATTGGTTTCCGGCTGAGAAAGCAGCCATCTTCAGCTAAAAACTAACTGAACAAGGCTGCCCAAAAGCAAGCCAAATCGTTCTAAATATCGTTTTTTTTACGAATATCTGATTGTTGTACTTAGCCAAATCCCAAATATTCTTTCTTATCTTTCTTATCTTATTGATTTCTTATCACCTCTCCCGCTAAATCTCTGCATCTCATTATAGTTTGGAAGTTTATTGGATGCATTTACCTCATGGTCCCGGTATCTTTGTTCTTACTCCGCCCTCTAGTCTTTTATTGCTGAAGGCAATGGCGAAATGTCAAAATTATAGATTTTTCCAAAAATCTGACTGTTCTTCTTAGCGGAAAAGTCTTCTGGATCAACAGCCTAGTGTCTTTAATAAATCCTTTGAGGTGACAACCTCATTTTCCTTTTTATCCACCCACCCAAAGTGCTGGAACCTATTTGAGTGTTACACTGTGGCAGATAACTTAAGCAGGAGTTTTCCCCTATCCTGCATAATTATGGGTTGGTACATAATTGTAATTTACAAAGATAAACTAATTTTTATTAATAATATATCTAATTTTAAAATTTGTGTACTGGTGAACAATAACGATGAAATAATATAAAGGTTCAATATTGCAGGGACTGAGAGAATTTAATGCTGGGTTAAGATGGAAGGCGACTGCTTTGACCGCAGGATTTTCATGATTTTTCTAGCTATTTTAAGGAGAGACAGAGTCTCAAAGGGAATGTCCACAAGCTCGGTAACCAGACGCATCAGGAGGTTTTGAAGCGCTGCCGTTTTCATTGCTTCTAACTTAACGAGCGCTAAGTTAAGAGTTGTCAAGCTCAGTAGCAATATGAAATAATTTTGGCTACAAATATTTGCCAAGAAAACTGCTCACCAATGAAAGCCTTGTAAAAGGCTTTGGTGGACACATCCCATTCTTCTTTGACCGAATATCTTTCGGTAGTTTAAGAGGCCTTCTATAATCACAGATTATTGTATCAACGTTACAACTACGACTACTGATATGAACGACGCTTTCCGTATTATGTGTGTAGATTTCACAATTTTGCAAGAATTTTGAACGCAACCTACGACGTTAAAACCAACGGCCCGACGCAAGCGCGTGCGTTAGCAACGCCCCTAAAACGCTCTTTTGAATGGCATCAGAGATGTTTTATGATGGGGAAAAAATATAAAAGAAACTTAAGCTTTAGAGAGGAATCATGAATCTAACTTTACATGTAAGGAGTTTCTTGAGGAAGGAAACACTGCTCTTGTTGGCGAACTCAACATATATGGACTCTTTTCGTTTTTAGTGAGTCATGTTTTAAAAAAAGAGTATTTTTTTTTTATTTTCATGTGCTAATTACAGGGTGCTTATACAAAATGATCGTTTAGAAACTCTTTTGCCACTAAATACTGTTAGAAGGGTAATAAATCAGTGCAGAATTTTGATGAAGATTAAGTGAAAAAGAACCCAATACGGAAGATTAATGTGCGTTTATCACATTAAGGATTGGCCACATTCCTTTGAGTAAATCAATCCTTACACGTTGGACACCGTTTGAAACCAATTAGCAGGGCGCTCACCGTTAATTGCTCGAGGGGAACGGTACGAACTGATTGACGTTCAGCATCATCGGGAGACGGTTCGACGCCCGACGACAGGTGCTCGGCTTAACGGGAGGCCAGGATCTCCCCCTATCTCGATCATCCGACGTGTACCGGTAAATCGCGGTAACGAGCTACCGGACTCCGAGATCCCGATGGCCGATATCCCGAAAAGGCCGGCCGCACGAAAGCATTACATCTCCTGCCATTACGCGATCCTTCTCGAAGCAGTAAAACCAATCCCATATATCACGGGGTATTGACTTGTTAGATATTATACTTGAAAACTGGCTACTCTGTTGCTCAAGAAATTGTGAATGGACCGGCCACATTTAGTGGCAATTATTACAAGAAACCAGCTGGAACGAGTCTGTGTTTCGAGAACTGGCACTCCATTATGTGAGAAGGCTGTTTCTGTGGGGTTGCACAAGGCTGCGCTCTGAGACCATCCCTACTTTTCGGGTACGACGTAGCATTTTGTCGGTTTTGTGCACTAATCATCTAACTTGCATTTGAATTGCAACATTTGTCCAAAAGCAACATTACTTGCATTTTACAATAATTACTTCTCAAATCAGATGATCAGTCAGAAAGTAGGCGAGATAGATCTGTATATTAGAAATAAATTACCAGAAAAGATACAGCAGATTAATGAAGAGGTTAATACCGGTTGCTGCCAGGACAAGAGGTCAAAGTAACGGGTTGATACATCCATAAAACATGACAATCACAAAATTTGGCCACCACATCACCCACAACCGTAGGACATTACTGCTACGCCTTAGCCGACCATCGGAGATTTTGACCGGACTATCTACATGGTGCCTCCCTCTCTAAAACGTCCATGATATTCACCAAAAATACTCTACTGTCAAGAACGGTACTGAAACTTTATCATAGAGACACATGTAATACATTATCAAGATATTTACCTGACTTGACAGAGCAATGTATATGCGCCCTGGATTCGTAGTACACCCAGTCGAATCCAGCTTCGACAGCTAGCCTCGCCAACATGCCGTATTTGGACCTGTCCCTGTCGGATGTGGTGATGTCCACCGCGCGTCCTTCGTAGTGGAGGGAGTCCACGGCGTGGTATCCCTCTTCGTCCCAGCCTTCCGTCACTCGTAGCTTCACGCCGGGCCATTGGTTCATCACAGATATCGCAAGGGTGTTCAGCTTCTCCATGCAATTCTGAAACAGAACGGAGGATCTTTAGCAAATACATGTAAACATGCCCAATATATACATAATATTGGCAATTTTGATATAGTTGAGTTTTGGCTAAGAAAAACAGTCAGAACAACATATAATTTGGACGTTTACTGGACGCATTTGGTAGGGGCAAAAAAAAAAAAAATGGCATCTTTGGATCTTTAGTCTTCCTCCATATCATAGGCATTTATTGCTGAAGAAGCCTGCCAAAAGGTTCAAAATATAGTTTTTGTTTCTGAAAATCTGACTTTTCTCTGCCAAACCCTAATTATTCCTTGAATTCTTCACATCATTGCCAAGAAGTTCATGGAATCTGGCTAAGAAAAAAACTTAAATTTTTGGAAAAAATCTATATTTTGGATGTTTCCATGAGTATAAAAATAAGTACAGCTGGTGAACTCTCCACGACAATGGTCACGTCATTAGTAAGGCTTATCTACATGGTATCAATCACATGTTTCAAATATCGAATAGACCAAACTTAAAATTCGATCATCCAGAAGAAGATAAGTCACAGAATTAATTTTTTTTTTTTTTTTTTTGTTTGTTATTAATTCAGGATTGGGCAAAAATGAACATGATCTACAAATAATAATAACAAAATGTTTTTTAATTTAGTGACTAATCTATATATGGATGGTTCAGAGCACAACTAGACCAAGTCATTTTTTGACATTTTATGCTGCAATGGGAATGAAGAGTATTACTAAAATAGCTCTTTTCAGTGCTACAGGAGACTAAGTCCTAACTTCATTATTTTCCCACTTGTAGCAGTTCTTGATACACATCTGGAAGTCATTCTTATTTGTTTTTAGAGCGCAAGTAAGCCAAGTCCAAGTTATAAATATTTTATGAACAATGCTATACATAAATAATGTCAGTGTTTAAGTTCAAATATTTTTAAGACTTATACTGGTCAATAGAATTTATATATCGTCTCTGCAATAAATACGCATAATATTCATTTTCTGAAAACTGTATAATATGGACTTGGTCTAGTTGTACTCCGGTCCCTTCATATGTAAATATTTTAAACAGCTGATACCACGTAGGCCTTAGTTATGACTTTCCTCTGGGCTGTACTTAATTCTAGGTACTCCTGAAAAGCATTCTAGGGATGCGAAACACGTTTGAATAAATTGAGTTTTGTGTTAATTTTAACATTCCGTCTGCACAAGAAGAAATTTGTTGAGATTTTGGGTCACTATTTATATCGACATGAAGAATCTTTTTCGATGAATCTGCTAAAGCTTCTGTACCTCGAGATTAACAGATATTAAGTTTGAAAGAATCGCAGAATTTTCTTGTGTCTCTTAATTGAAACCTCATTTTAAAATAACGTTTTTATTATTGCTTACTCTGTCCATTTTTGTTTATAGCCCTGATGAAGGCATGAAATTCAAACTTGTTTGCATTGTAAAATGAAGTTCTATTAAGTAACAAGATCAAACGCCGAAAATTTTCACGCTGGTTAATTTCTACGATCAACGATCTCTTCTTAATGAAACTAATATTTTTTTATGGTATTTTTTTTATGTACTGATTTTTCCCACGGTTTCCAAAATGCTTGATAACATTTTTTTTTTGTTTTTTTTAACAAATTTTGAGCTTAATCCCATTCTTTTAGCACTTTCCTCCGAAGGAAAGTAGCTATTGAGGTTGGACTCATGACGGAATTTTTGAAAAAAATTTTCAAATCTTTATCGATCCTACCTAGTAGACACCGAAAATGACCCCCGTTAAAATTTATATATATATATATATATATGCATATATATATATATATGCATATATATATATATATATATATATATATATATATATATATATATATATATATATGTGTGTCTGTTAACACGATAGCGGCCAGAGTTTTTGTTTTTTCGTCACGAAACTTGGTATATAGCATTCAATTAGCAAACGATTGAACGAGTTCGTTAACCACCAAAGTCGGTCCACCGGAAGGGGGGGTTTACCCCGAACCCAAAACACTAATTTGACTATGTCAGCCGTAATATTTGTTATATTTAAACGAAACTTGGTATTCGTAGTGTTAATATAGAGAGAAAAGTGAGATATAAAAATGAACTAAATCGGTTCATTAGAAGGGGGGGGGGGGTTTACTCCGGACCCACAATACCAATTCGCCACTACCAGCCGTGATTTTTGGTATATTTCGATGAAACTCGGTATTTGTAGTGGTAATCCACAGGTAAATAACTGTTGTAAAAATAAACTAAATCGGTTCATTAGGAGGGGGGGGGGTTTACTCCGGACCCACAATACCAATTCGCCACTACCAGCCGTGATTTTTGGTATATTTCGACGAAACTCGGTATTCGTAGTGGTAATCTACAGGTAAATATGTGTTGTAAAAATAAACTAAATCGGTTCATTAGAAGGGGGGTTTACTCTTGACCCAAATTCTTAATATACTCATACCGGTCGTAATTTCTGCTGTATAGTAACGAAACGCGGTATACGTCGTGGGTAACTCATGAGAAAGAAGTGTTGTAAAAATGAGCTGAATCGGTCAATCGGAAAGCGGGGGTTTAATTTGTAATATATTTGAATAGAAAAGCCCGTCAGACGTAGGTTCACAAAGCCGCCGCAAGGAGCGCTTTCTACCACTAGAGTGACTATCCTGTTCCTGCGTTAGATCAAAATACGATAATATGAGTTTTTTTGTATTTATTACGTAGTGTAATAGGTACCATGTGTAAACATAACTCTGGAAGCAAATTATTAATTGATCAGTTACTCATTACAAATTTAAAAGAGAACTATTCATGTTTTTATTTTATTTATGTAGGATATTTTAAGCAAATTGTTCTGGAAAGCAATCTACACTACCCAAATTCTGAGGAAAGTGCTTAGTTATACAGCTCCTGCGTGACGGACTTTCTTAACCACTAGCTCGTTAAGAATAAAAACCCCATTTCGTGTAGAAATTATCTAAAATACGTCGATAATGATGAAATGGTAGCAAATAAAAAAAGAATAACAAATCAAATTAAAATGTTTTTATTGGCTATTCCCCACAAGGAAGATCGGCTACTTCCGACGCTCGGAGGCCACTTATCTGACGGATTTATAGTCCGAAATCAATTTGAAATCTAACGAGTTTAAAAGGCCGACAAATTAAACATGTCGAACTGGTCCGTTGCATTTGCATTTTAATGGCGCGAAATTACAGCGGAGGTGAGGAGGAGCAAAATGAAAAAAAAAAAAATGATAGGAGAGGGAGAGAGAAAAAAAAGCGTCAAACTGATTGGAATTTCGAACGCATCAGAAAGCTGTGGGAAGTACATTAGTAATGACGGGTCTTGGATTCATGGTTTCGCGGGTTTTTTTTTTTTTGTTTTTTTTTTTTTTTTACATTTTACCCGCGAGTTGTCTGGCATTAGCTAGGGTCTAGTCCAATTATGGGTACAAAACAATTATATCCGGAATCCGATTGGTTGTTCTTGGAACAGGGAGGTATCCGTGGACTTGGTACTCTAATAAATCAGAACAAAAAGTTGTTTTATATTGATTTCTCTACAGATTGTAGTGAGCCGATATCTTCATTTCAGGTGATTTAAATTGAACTGATATAAATGTGTGAACACCAGGAAATGAAGATTTTATATTTAAATCCAAGGACCTCTAAATATTCACTCCATAAACAGAAGCAAAATTACTATAACTATTTGAAAATCTTCATTGCATAATGATATGCAGATTCGCCTAAGAAAAAACAGTTAGATTTTCGGAAATATCTATATTTTGGAAGTTTAGGCATACTCTTTGGCAGCCTTCTTCCCTAAAAAAATAATTACACGCATATTATCAAAAACGATTTTCAAAACAGTAAACGAAATTCTAGATCATGAAAAGAGGTTATAAAAATCATTTTTTTGAGTAAATAAACAGTTTCATACAGCAATTGGGGAGGACCCAAGAAAAATGGCACAAAATTTGATAATAAATTTATTGTTATTTTATTTATTGCTTTTATGTTTTTGTCTTTTTCCATATATGTATGTATGTATATATGTATGTGTATTTGTGTATGTAGGCATATATATATATATATATATATATATATATATATATATATGTATATTTCAGTATTACATCCGTCCTACTTGTTTTTTTACAGCCCTGATGAAGGCTTGAAGTTCAAGCCGAAACGTCGGCACAATAAAACCATTTTTATGATAAAATGTAGTTTTATTAAGTAGCAGTGACCGAACCCCGACAATCCCTACCTTGCATCATCTACGGTCAACGATCTCCTCTCAAAAAATTTGATAATTTGTTTTAAAATGAGGACCCCAGAGGTCAACTTAATCAATATTTTTATATTTTGAGGACAATGGAGCCAAATTATATTTAATACCAAATAGGATTTATAATAATTTTTTGGAGGGCATATTAAGTATAAAAAAAAACTTTTTTGCGTTGCGAATAAACATGCAAAAAGTTATGTATGAAACTACATTTTATAAAAATGTTTTTTGTTTTACTTCATACGGACATACAAAAACGTCGTATACCCAATTTGCATTGGCTACAAAAAACAATATATATATATATAAACAAAAGTTATGAAGATGTTTTTATATATTAGTTGAGAAGAGTAGAAACTTTCAAAATTTATATTTAAATTTAATGTAACTTTTCGGACTTCATTGTACTTTGTCAGGCAATATTGTAATTTCATTAATTTTATGGAATATTAGTAATAAATTACCATAAATGAGGACCCCAAAGGTCAAGGGGTCTAAGTAACAAAATTAATGTTTTGAGGAAAATGGAGTCAAAGTTGAACATATCGTCGATACAAATGCAATGTATCGAATGTGGAAATCGCAACTTTACAGAGTGAAAATACTTTTATTCATTACTTTGCTTTTGGACAGTCAAATAGTCGGCAGCTTTAACTTTTTGACAGTGGTTACTTTCCACTTTCACTGAGTGAACTTAGATTCGTGAGTTTGCCGTCCATCAGTCCAACAGCAATGAGTATAGATTGAAATTGAAAAATGCGTTTTTTCACATTCGATACTTTGCTTTTGTATCGACAATATGATACATTTGTATCGATTTCGGGTAGGGAGGCTGCAGCCCCCCTTATATACGCCCATGTTCACAACCCATTCCTGCATCTGACTCATTTTGTTTTCTAAATGTCACTTGGACCCCTTGACTTCAGATTATTTCTTGACTTTTTACCGCCTCGACAGCTAACTGCATCTTATAAGATCCTTGGTCTTAGAACAAGGATATCCCACGATAGAGGGTAAGACTGAAATCCCTTTGGAGCCTATAGACAGGAGATGTGTCACATTAGAGTCACTAATGTGCCTTTGTGTGCGCTAAGTGATTTACAAGGGATCAGGAATCGGGAGGTTAACGCCCTTAAAGGGCGGAATTCCCGATCAGAGGAAGATCCTGAGGGTAGGAGGCCAGTGGGCCATCTGGGCAGGTTCTGGGCAGGAAGGGGATATTCCCGGAGTCAAATCGGTATTTTACCCAATTTCCTTAATTAAACAATAAAAAAATCTCATTTATTTTATGATTTATATTTTTAAGATGGCTGGACCGCCTGACTGCCTTATTAGAACTTGACAGAACTCCTATCGAGATGACAGTCAACACATAACAGGCCAATATATATATATATATATATATATATATATATATATATATATATATATATATATATAAATATATTTAAAGTACCTAATGACAAGACAAAAGACCAACAACTCACTCACTGACCTATCATCGCCCAGTCGAAACCACTTGACAGAAAAATTTGAAATTTTGCACGTGCAATCCCTATAGGATATAACCATTCGCTAAGAAAGAGTTTTTTGGAAATTCAAATTTTTATTTAATTTTAGAGGGGTTTTAAT
Organism: Gonocerus acuteangulatus; assembly: GCA_946811695.1. Classification (NCBI taxonomy): domain Eukaryota; kingdom Metazoa; phylum Arthropoda; class Insecta; order Hemiptera; family Coreidae; genus Gonocerus; species Gonocerus acuteangulatus. The sequence goes on from OX328131.1 coordinate 14,567,955, forward strand.
TTGTAGTTCCAAACATCTTGGAAACATAAATATTTAAATTTTAACGCATATTTATTATTGAGAACGAATTTTAACCTGTACTGGGTAAACTCCGGTTTCTGGTAACCTATGGATAACGGGTAATATATATATATATATATATATATATATATATATATATATATATATATATATATATTCGGTGTCCAACAGGGTCACACATGTTCCGATTTTTTTAAATGACTAAAAAAATAATTTATCATTAGCAAAATCAATCAGAAGATATTTTTATTCGTATTCTATCGTACAGCCAACATAACTGCTGCATAAAATAAAGCCCGTCACGCAGGAGCTGCATAACTAAGCACTTTCATCAGAATTTGGGTAGTGTAGACTGCTTTCCAGAACAATTTGCTTAAAATATCCTACATAAATAACATAAAAACGTGAATAGTTCTCATTTTGTAATAAGTAACTGATCAATTATTAATTTGCATCCAGAGTTATGTTTACACATGGTACCTACTACACTACGTAATAAATACAAAAATCCTCATATTATCGTATATTTATTATATTATCCTCGTATTTTGATCTAACGCAGGAACAGGATACAGTCACTCTAGTGGTAGAAAGCGCTCCTTGCGGCGGCTTTGTGAACCTACGTCTGCCGGCTTTTCTATTCAAATATATTACAAATTAAACCCCCGCTTTCCGATTGACCGATTCAGCTCATTTTTACAACTCTTCTTTCTCATGAGTTACCCACGACGTATACCGCGTTCCGTTACAATACAGCAGAAATTACGACCGGTATGAGTATATTAGGAATTTGGGTCCGGAGTAAACCCCCCCTTCTAATGAACCGATTTAGTTTCTTTTTACAACACATATTTACCTGTAGATTACCACTACGAATACCGAGTTTCGTCGAAATATACCAAAAATCACGGCTGGTAGTGGCGAATTGGTATTGTGGGTCCGGAGTAAACCCCCCCTCCTAATGAACCGATTTCGTTTATTTTTACAACACATATTTACCTGTGGATTAGCACTACGAATACCGAGTTTCGTCGAAATATACCAAAAATCACGGCTGGTAGTGGCGAATTGGTATTGTGGGTCCAGAGTAAACCCCCCCTTCTAATGAACCGATTTAGTTCATTTTTATATCTCACTTTTCTCTCTATATTAACACGAATACCATGTTTCGTTGAAATATAACAAATATTACGGCTGACATAGTCAAATAAGTGTTTTGGGTTCGGGGTAAACCCCCCTTCCGGTGGACCGACTTTAGTGGTTAACGAACTCGTTCAATCGTTTGCTAATTGAATGCTATATACCAAGTTTCGTGACGAAAAAACAAAAACTCTGGCCGCTATCGTGCTAACAGACACATATATATATATGCATATATATATATATATATATATATATATATATATATATATATATATATATATAATTTTAACGGGGGTCATTTTCGGTGTCTACTAGGTAGGATCGATAAAGATTTGAAGAAATTTTTCAAAAATTCCGTCATGAGTCCAACCTCAATAGCTACTTTCCTTCGGAGGAAAGTGCTAGAATGAGCAAAAGCTACCTTTTATTAATCCCATAAAAATTGATTTTATTTAGAAATACAAAATATAAATAAATTGTATACGCCTATTAGGTTTCGCTATATTTTCACGTGTTGAAATCCATTGTTGATGTAATGTGTGTGCTATTGAGAGCAGTGTTATTATAGTGTTATGAAAAGAAAAATGGCAGAACTTGTTTCGTAAGGTATAATTGACTATGAAGGATGTTTTTTTTTTTTTTGTTGTTTTTTTTTTACCGTCGATTTATTATCATTAATTGTCTCCGTTTGTAGGCCGAAGGTCAATAGATACAAGTAAAAATTAATACAAAAGTCAATTTATTTAAAAAGCTCAACTTATTGGTTGTCCCACAGTGGGCCAAGCGACATTTCGTGTTTCAAAAAAAGCTGCAGCCTCTGAATCTTAACCGATTTCAATACTAAAAAAAAAAAAAAAAAAATTAGAGCTAATAAAATTATGAACAACTCTGTCTAGAAATATTTTGTTTTTCGTTTCCCCTATTTATTAAATTACGAGTAAATAATTCAAAACCCTTTTCAATTGAATATTATATAATATTTTAGCTTTCATCTAACATAATATCAGCAGTGATATCTGTGAAATTAAACGTTCAAAATATAATTAGAAACGTTGCTCTATAAAAAGCTGCTGCATTTGATAAGAACTACCCCAAACTACCTAATAAGACTCGAAACAGGTACGGATTGCGTGAGCTGCCAGGTGATCAAGTCAGCACTACTTTGGCTCCAAAAGCTATTACTTATGGACGATACAAGACTACCTAAAGTGTGCTATAATAGATTATTAGCTCTCGACCAAGCTCCCTCCAACTCAACTAAGTTCAATTGGGCAACACAAATCAAAATTGCATTACAGAAATTAAATTTTTCTGATGTCTGGACTAACCAGGACCCAATCACTATAAAGCACAATTTGTCAGCTGTAATAAAGAAATTTAAGGAAAATCTACTTACATCAGATATCAACAAGCTAGAGGCATCACGATATAGCCCGATTTATAAAAATCTGACGATTGAACCCGGATTACCACAAAACTACTTGTTTTTAAATATGCCTTTCCATATTCTAGAGTTCATAGCCCAATTAAGAACCTGCAGCAACTATAATATTAAATTCACAATTAAAAATATTACATATAGCATCAACCCGAAATTACTTTGTACCCTCTGCGAAGAAACTGTACCAGAAGATGTCCACCATATATTCCTACACTGTCCGGCTTATTCAAACCTACCTGCAAAATCCTACCAAATATCAAACCACCCTCCGATCCCGCTGATTTATACCGAATAATTAATTCTAACTCCAAATCTAATTACTTTAACTTATATAAATATATATCTATTCTAGTAACTCTACGTTCTAAAAGTTTAAATGATTAAGCAACACTTTTCTCATAGTCAGCATATGATTAATTTTTTTTTTTTTATTTGTTTTTTTTTTACGGCGCATCGACAAATCTTGGCCATTAGCGCCGGGCCTCCAGGGTGCAACCAGGAATTTTCTCAGCGAGCCCTGAGATGAGAAAATTCCTGTCGCCGGTGGGGATCGAACCCACCATCTCCCGCTTATGAATCCAGCGCGATAGCCACTAGACCACGGGAGACCCCCATATGATTAATATTCTTATATACAGATCTTTTCTCATAGTCAGCATATGATTAATATTCTTATATACAGATCTTTTCTCATAGTCAGCATATGATTAATATTCTTATATACAGATCTTTTCTCATAGTCAGCATATGATTAATATTCTTAAATACAGATCTTAGTTACTTAAAATAAGCAACACTTTTCTCATAGTCAGCATATGATTAATATTCTTATATACAGATCTTTTCTCATAGTCAGCATATGATTAATATTCTTATATATACAGATCTTTTCTCATAGTCAGCATATGATTAATATTCTTAAATACAGATCTTAGTTACTTAAAATAAAACACCTACATTTTATATTTAGATATATATTTCATTTTAATGCTCATTTGTACAATTACAAATTAGAAATACTGCCTTTGTATATGTGTGTGGATTTATGTGTGAATGCTTGTGGATTGTATATATGTATGAATGGGCGTATGTGTGTGTCCATATGTATGCGTGTGTATGTATCTTTCGATATATATATAGTATGAGAATATGAAAGTGTGTAGGTATGAATATGTACGTTTCTAAAATATATATATATAAAAAAAAAATAATAATGTTTAATAATTCCATCACGAAAGCATTTGATTCCGTAGAAAGCTGGCAAAGAAACGTTGGAAATATTTTTTTTTTTTTTTGAAGATCTGACGCATTCTCATAGCCGAATCCCAACCATTTCTTGATTTCTTATTGCCTCATCGGCTAAATACCTCCATCTAACTTTTAATAGTGATGTATTGTAAATTTTGTTCATCTTGGAGCAACAGTGTAAATATTAAATAGCTACAAGTAAATGTTTAAGTGTATAAATACTGGTTTGGAGACATAAAAATAATCCCTGTACGTTACTGAAAAACTATCAGACGAAACGCTCACCAAACTGGGATTTTTATGTATAGACGTCTCCGGGCGTTTTGTAACAAGCTCTGCATCGGAATGTACTATCAGTAAGGCCCCGATCGCCAGCTAAGATCGTTTAGTGACGTTTCTTTTGATCGTTTAAGATCACGTTTCAGTACTTTTACTAGAGAGGAGGATAATAAAAAAATGTAAAAATGTAATTCGGTGCTGTTCTCAGAACGGGTTCTGTTTTATTACCGAGCATATAAACGTGAAGTGGATCAGGATAGGAAGACGGCGGCCATTTTAATGTTGGCACTACCTGCTCCGGGATAGGACAGGTGGTAACACTGATCCCACCATGGGTTGCTTCCCTCATGTACTGGTCTTACGTTCTTAAAGTATGAAATCCGTTTACTTACTTATTTGTTGGGGTTTTTTACCGACTTTTCAACTACAGGGCTAAAAACGGCGAATATCAACAGGTAGCCGACAACACGTGGACTGTCACCAGTGTTAGGCATACTCAAAATCATAATTACGATTATAATCACAGACTCTGGAGATATGATTACTATAACGATTATAACCGTAATTAAAGAGTGATTACGATCATACTTGTAATCAGTCATTTGATTATAATTACTCTAGTATTCACAACCTGTTTCTGGAATTGTGACTGTCATCACAGCTGTTTCTGTGATTATGCCTGTAATCACAACTATATTTTCTGTGATTACAACTGTTATCACAGTTTGTTTTCGGTGATTACAACTGTAATCATAATCTTTCTGTGCTTATGAACGTAATCACGTCATTTTTCTGTAATTACTGATGAAAAGTCTCAAGCACACTCACACATCTGAGCAGAAGAGTGGGAAAACTATTCGCATCAAGATGATGACAGTTCATATATACGAAGAGTTAAGACTTTAGTAAGGTTATGCTTATGATTGTAATCACAGAAAAATAGTTGTAATCAAAGAAACTGCTGTGATTGCAGTTATAATTACACAAAAATGTTTTGATTATAACGGAAGATGTGGTTCCAAGTGTAATCGTAATCACTTCTGTTATTACGATTATAATAGTAACATCAGTCATTTCTCTAGGGTTTGTGATTATCATCGTAATCGTAATCACATCTTGAGAACCCGTGATTATCATCGTAATCGCAAACACATGTCGAGAACCTTTGATTATAATCGTAATCGTAATCCATATTATGATTATTCCCAACTCTGTCGGTCACCCATTCAGGGCACGAACCTTTTCTTCTTCCCCGCCCGTTTCTTAACTTCTCTCGTAACGGGAACAGGTGCATTCAACGTACCTCCATTTACTTATTAAAAATAAACGAGTAAAACATAATAGTGATTGTAAAAAAAAAAAAAAAGTCCGTCACTCAAGAGCTGAGTTATTAGGCACATTTCAAAATAATTATCTTGAAATAACATGTTTAAATACTAAATAAAAATGAAAAGTATTGGCGTTTTATATTTGTAATGAACAGCTGAATCGATTATTATATTTTTATTTAAAGTTGTTAAAATAAAAAAAAATCAGTCCATTAACAATACACAATGGACCAGTAGGCAGATACTGTAGAGGTAATTCTCGACCTTACGGCTCACTAGAGAGATAGTGTGGTCAGTACTAAGACCTTTGCAGGTACACAATAAGAAAATTAATTAAAGGCTGAGGGGGCCTCGAATCCAACCTACGAACGACGACATTAGAAAACAAAAACTTTATTGCGAGCACGAGTTTTGAACTCAGTTGCTCCAGCATATTTGTCGAGTGCTCTACCACTGAGATAATCTTACCAAAAAATATTTTTTTTTTTTTTTTTTTAAATATAGAAAGATTTGTTAAAGGTTAAAATTTAAAAATATTACGTTCCCTAATATTTTGTAGCTGTTATTGTTTATTTGTGTGCAAACATTCTCTTCGCATTTATAATATTCTCACTGTTCTTGACCTTTATTTTCCTGTTTTTACTGACCTTACTCAAATGTTGCTCATTTAATTATCCTGTTTACGATTCACATGATATATTGTTAGCTTAAGATCTAGTAGTTAACTAAAGTTCATGATCAATTTTGTAATTTGTCCAATTACGTTTAACATATTCATTTTCCGTTATGTTTTCATTAATATTTATAAATTATTGTTAATACGTTTACATGTATGTATATTTATACATACATGTGTATATATATATATATATATATATATATATATATATATATATACTATACATTTTTTATTTGTTTCTTCTCTAACTTACTGTTTTCTTTTTTTATATTCCTCTTTGTATAGCCTGCGGTTTGTATTATTTTACTTGGTTTGTATCTAATCTTATGTATATATTCATTTTTTAGTTTGCTTGCGTTATATATCTATTTTTGTATTATTCCATATAGCATTATTATTACCACTATACGACTAACATGAACCTAAATTCTTGCGCAATCAGCGTACTGTATGCTGTATTCAATCTTTTAAGTTCTATTTATAAAGACATGTTGTTTTATGGAGTGAGCTCCAGAAATCTAAGCATGTTGTAGCTGAAAAAACGAAAACAAAAAAAGCTATTTTGCAAAGAGCAGTGTAATAACATTCGTTCTACATTGTTTTATAGCTCTGATGAAGCAAAACTTTAATTTTGACTCTTAATTATTTTATTGTAATTTTATTTAACTATTATGGACGAACCGCAACTATCTTAACATTAGAAGTTTTCTGAAGTGCTGTGTTTCAGACAAATAAATTCTAGTGGTTTTAATAATCGGAAATAACGCCAAGATATGTTTTAGTCTCTTTTAGTTATTTTGGCTTGGCCTTTGAGGAATGTCATCATTTTTTTTTTTTTTTTCGTTTTCATTATTTAATAAGAATTTTTAATGAATGAGAAATCTCTGATTACCCCGTAATTACCCAATTCACCTCGTAGCGTTCAAGTCTTTCACTACGTGCCATTGTTCGAGTACCAACATACACCGTACTCTTAAACGTCATGCTCCTTTTTTCGGCTTATTTTCCTTCTATTATGTATTTTGAGGAGATGAGAATGGGGTGGGAAGGAATCCGATGGTTACGTCGTGGGACCATCCTTCACGTCTGCGTTCAATCTACTTCCAATCAGGCCAGCTCTGGGCACTCTAGCGTCCAATCACCTCTTGACCAATCAACGCTTTTCCAAACATCAATGTACAACCGCTGGAATCTCTTGTTGGTTTCTCTTTACATCTTCATTGTAACTTCCAATTGGGATCTCAGAATTATTATTCCTTCGAATGAACAAATAAAATTGCCTAAGATATTAAATATCACGTTCGCGTGAACAGTTTCTTCCTCTCACGATTTTCTGTAACATGATCACAACATTACTTATGACATTTTCGATGTCAACTAAACTTCAAAGAACGACCAAAAACGTTTTTCTAACAACCTTCTACTTGTTCCAACGCGTATCCTCAATGGCTATAACGTTGCACCAAGAAATCCAATTGACTGCTGATCTAAAACTGACTTTTAAGGCGATTCTTGTCCATTGCCTATGTTTTTTAAACCACGCAATGCTTCCTCTCTCAAGTCAAAACTTGCCTTTTCTCATAACCTAGCAAATATATCTAAGTTTTCTTGTTCAAATGATGTTTCCAAATTCATATTTTTGTTGTTGTTCTAAATTTTTATTTTGAAGCTCAACTGCTAGTTCCAAAATACATGCAGTAAGTAAATGCACTTCTGGAACTTATTGTGAAATGTCTTTCGCAATAGCAACTATTTTACATGAATCTAAAAGCACCCAGACGCTCAAAGATATGTTCTTTCAAAATGTGCTTCTTCTTAAAAAAATTCTAACGCCCCTCGTCATATTATGCATGGACGTATATAAGGGGGGCTGCAGCCCCCCCCCCCCCCCCCCCCCGAAATCGGTAAAAACGTATCATAAAAACCTTAAAAATAAATTAAGTATTTCATACCCCCAAATATTCACAGCCCCCTCCCGAAATTATTTTCTATATACGCCCATGATATTACGGCATATTGACTAACATTAAAGGTGAACGTACTTTTTTTTCTCAAACTAGAAAAAATACCAAACTCATTAAAGTTGAAATTGTTTTTTTTAATGAGGAAGTAGATTTGTTTTGATTGAAGAAAAACTCAAGATATGATTTAAGTTTTCAAAAAAGTTATTAAATAATAAATTCAAATATGTGACAGTTTATTAAGGAACTAATTGAAATACGAAATAATTTAAACATTGAGAGAAATAGTGTCGAAGGATAGGCTAACCAGTTTAGCCGGGAAGGTCATGCGTCTTGACCCAGCGTTAAAGTCTCTTTTCCAGTACCGCCCGTTAAAGTCTCCAACAGATAAGCGGTTATTAACTGAATAATTCTTAGGTATACGTTTGACCCGCTTCAAACCGCTATTAAATTCAATGTATAATGCTGCCCTTTTGAAAATTGTCTTAATTATCACTAAAACGCCTTAAACATTTATAGAATGACACGATTCTAAAAGAACACTAGTTAAGTGGAACACGAGTTAAGTGGTGGTTGATTTAATTGTGGTGGTCGGCTAGACACCGAGGTATGTAATGTTGTGCAGGGAGAGCTATAGACAATAGCCTCTAGCTAGGGGCCATTTTGTTACTTTTTGTCGGGACGAGGAGCGGGCCCTGGTGTTTTTTGCCTGCGGTGGAGGGGGGTGGGTCAGCCCCGCCTCCGTCTCCCCTCCCCTCCAAGGGCTGTACCATTCCACCTATCCCAGGATCCCGATGCCGAATTCTCGGCGTGCCCGACCATCGGGTCCCACGGATTCCCGACATTTCTTTAGCGTTTTATTCGTAACTTTTCACTTAATCCTTTATGCTAAAATGTCGGGACAGTTTTCGCCGCCCTTTGAGAAGCCGGCTGTAGATGGCATACGGCCTTCCATCAGAAAATGAGAAGAGATTGAATTGTTTTAAAGTAATTTCTATATTTAGCTCTTGGAATTTATTACTATTTAGGAATGTTACTACTAAAAATACAGAAAAAATCGATAAACAAGTACTCAAGAAAACCGAAGGTACGTCGTTGTCCTTAATCTTGTGCCTACCGTTTTTTGCGCCCATTCCAACCCAGAAAGCCTACGCTTACTGTTGGGCGACAAATCCTAAAACGAATTTCTAAATAAAAAAAGTATTGCGCTTTTTGTGGCAATTTTTTCCACGAAATTCACTTAAGTTTGGTAGAATGTCCATAAGCATATCATTACTTCAGCTCTATTGAGGCCCGGTGTCCGTGAGCACTTAACACTACGTGCCAAAGGGTCGTGGGTTCGATTCCCACTAGGGGTGGTGGATTTTCTTTAGAAAAAAGAAAAGGCATCAGCCCTATCCTGGCTAGAAAAGGGTGGTAACCTATAGATAACCCGTCCTAAAATTCGTAGTTAATGATAAATGGACGTTACAAATTTATTAAATAATACTTCAGCTCCAGATCCTTCAATGCTCTACATGATTCACACTAATATATATGAAATATTGTTTGATTGATGATACATGCTCCTTTCGTTGAATGTGAAGTTCACATTAATGCCTGGTCAATTAATATATAATTTGAGCAATGAGACATCCCACAACGAAAACATGTTTTGAATATACTCTAGTGGAGTTCACCATTAAGGAAAGAAAACTACCTTTTGTTGAGTTCACCCTTCGTATCCGCACATAATTCAATGCGCCAAACAAAAGTTTTTTTGTTTTTTTTTCGAGTTTCCTATCTATAACAAATACAGCTTTATTAATTTCATTCATGAACGATCGCTTTATATATATATATATATATATATATAAGTCAAGATGGAATGGTTGGGATTCGGCTAAAGAAACCTTAATACGATTTTTGTTAAAAAAAAATCTATATTTAGGACGTTTCGGCTACTCATTGGTAGCCTTCGTCAGCTAAAATGACAAGAAAAACAGAAATTAATACAGAAAAAAGTGTATAATTGAGATAAGTAACAGAACTATAAATACACTTAACTTATTACAAAAGAACAATTTGGCCTTAAATTCTAAGAATGAAAATCAAAAGAAACATAACAAAAAAAGAAGAAAAAAGGCTATTATTATTCTTCTTTTTTTGTTATGTTTCTTTTGATTTTCATTCTACTCATTCTAAGAATTTAAGGCCAAATTGTTCTTTTATAATAAGTTAAGTGTATTTATAGTTCTGTAACTTATCTCAATTATACACTTTTTTCTGTATTAATTTCTGTTTTTCTTGTCATTTTAGCTGACGAAGGCTACCAATGAGTAGCCGAAACGTCCTAAATTTAGATTTTTTTAAACAAAAATCGTATTAAGGTTTCTTTAGCCGAATCCCAACCATTCCATCTTTACTTATCACCTCGACGGCTAACTATCCAATCATCATGATATATATATATATAGAATATATATAGTTGGTGGGTGTTGAGGAGGGTGAAGGTGATCCAAGGTACACAGACACCGCAGGAAGGAACGGATCCTGGTAGCTGCTGTAAAAGGTGACCTTGAACCCAGTATCCCCCCCCCAGCATTCTTTCTCACTTTCTTGAAAATTTATTATATTTTGTACTTGGTAACAATTTGATAAAGTTCAAGTTAAAGTTAAAAATAGATTTCCAAACAGACTTTTATGTGCTTCGTTATTCTTTGCGTAAATAGGTATTTTTCTGACTCACTATTTTAATGTTCGCTGAATGATTGGAATGCCCTTTGGCACTTTTCCGAATGAATTTATCTAATGAGGTTGCACTGATGAAAGATTTCTTGAACGATAACGTCATACGCCTGCGTAAACACGTTAAAAAGGCACTGTATATATGCTTTACGTGTCCAATTTTCAACGCAATAGAGGCCAAAATTTTTTGCGCCACTTGGTAATTGGTATTTCTATATCAAACGGTTGTACGAGTTCATTAACCAAAATAAGATGTCGATATATGTATGCTTTGTTTGCAAGGAAATTCGCTATGCATCCTGGAAGCCTAAAGAGAAAGATGTGATGTCTAAATAAATTAAATATTGGTCTATTAGAAATGGGGCCTGCTCCGGTGGGGATGGGATAATTTATAAATCTGATATTTTCATTATATTTGAGGACCCCACGGGTCAAGGGGTCTAAATAACAAGCTAAATGTTTTGAGAAAAATGAATTCAAAGTTTAACATATGTGATAATTTGCAAAAACCAGATTTTTACAGTTCCTATCATACTAGACGAATCCTCTGGTCCTTAGCTGTTTATTATCGATAATACATAATAGGTACATCATCCGACTTATGATTAATATGCAAAAGAATTGTAGAATCTGCACATAGACCCCTTAATTTCCTTCTGTACTTAAGAATACAAAAGTGACAATACTCAAGAGAACACAAGCTAGGTGGTAGCAACTGTCAAGAAATACCCACAAGATTACTGTGCTCACAACCCATTCTTCTATCTACCTCATTTTATTTTTCAAAAATGTCACATAGACCCCTTGACTTCTGGGGCCCTCATTTATTAAATATTTTTGATTTGAGTTATTTCCCAGAAGTTCTCTTAGGTCAGTGGGCAAATTTAATTGTTCTCTTTCTTTTATGTAGTTCAATTTCGTGGTGATCACGTTTGTGGTTTCATGACACATGGACTCACCGGTCTTTTATGAAGGCCCTGCATAACCTATCGGTGAGGAATTTTACGGTTAGATGTACGCCGCTGTACTGACATATCGTTGGTGGTTCCTTTGCCATAAGAAAGCCATGCGTCAGTCTTCAGAGTCCTATTCGTAGCCTGGTCAATATCACTTCCTCTCGTCTTCTGTCGCGTATGCTGCTACTCCATGCAGCTACATCTTCTTTTTTTTCAGCTAGCTTTTCTCCTAACTCCTTTTCTCCATTCTTGGAACCATTTATATTTTAGTGGTAGTTTCACGGCTGGTAATACATCTGTAGCAGGAACATGAGAGCAAAATTGCCCTTCTTTTGTTAAAAAAAAACAAAATCTGTCCCATAACAGGCCACGAGGGCCCTGAGGGGCAGATACTATAGAGATATCTGATTCATGACCATACGGCACACTAGGGAGATAGTGTGGTCAGTACTATGCTCCGGCCGCCTGATTTTCCCCTTGGCTGCTTCGACTGCTACAGTCATTAGCATCAATCAAGGTGCCCATTATTAAAGTAATTAAAGGCTGGGTTGGCCTAGGGACGGTCAGGGAGGCCGAATTCAACCGGTGAACGAAGACACTAGAAGAAAAAATCTTTAGTGCTTGCTCGGGATATGAACTCAGGCCTCCAGCTTATCAGTCCAGTGCTCTACCACTGAGCTAACCTCGCCCCCCCCCCCTTCTTTTGTTGCTTTGTCAAATTTTAAGTTTTCATTTATTCCACAATGTCCAAGAATCCATATAAACAAAGTTTTTATGTTATTTATTCTGAACTCGTTTATTTTGTTTTACATATCTACAACCATGGAGTTGTCTGGGTAGACATGGCAGATTGCTAGGATTGATGATAACGAATCTGTACAAATGACGATTTGTTGAGTGGTTAGGATAATGATATTAAGAGCCTTTTTTATAGCTAGTAATTCAGCTGTAAAGCTTGAACAAATAGGTGGGAGTGAAAATTTGTATATTCTCTGGTCTCTTTTTTTAATCTTGTTATATATTTTCTTTATTTGCTATACTTATTATATAAATATTGGGTCTTTTTGCCAAGACCACATCCAGTTACTTTTGAAGTAGCAGTAGTGATTGTATCAGTGATTCAGCGCATGCGCTTAACTCCTTTGCCTTCCTACTGGAGGATTCCGATGAGCAATTGTATTGGTTCTTGCTGGGAGTAAAGTAACCTTCAGTTAATTAGCTTATGTTAGTGAGAAAAAATGGGTCTTTTACAAATAGTTCGCGATGTTCCTAACAAAGAAAAAGCGATTGGTTTCTTACTTGGAAAAATTAATAGAATTCTATTAATTTTAGCGAGTTGGGTTGACTAGAGTTTTGATATCTTCTTGAGCGAGCGTAGCGAGCGGAAACGCATAGCAAGTATGTCCATAATGCTAAATAAATGTAAAATATCCAAAAAGAGAGAGAGAGAAAAAAAGTAATAAAATATGTGTTTTTACAAATAACATTCTTTATGTTATTAACCTTTTTATTAATAAATATTGCTTGCCATTATCTAATATGAATTATAACCGTAGATAACGAGTCATGTAGTATTAGATAACCAGCAAAGAACCTGTAAGCTAATCAGTAAGCTTATCAGCGAGTACGAGTAACTGTTGTAAATCACTACTGCTACTTCAAAAGTAACTGGATGTGGTCTTCGCAATAAGACCCCAGATTTTTACAAAAATCGTATTGGTGTTTTCTTAGCCGAATCCTAACTAATCCCTGATTGCTTATCACCCCGACGGCTAGCTATATACACCTCACAAATATATTTAATTTAGGTAAAAAAAGAAAACAAAGTTATTTGATTGTTTGCGTTAGAATACCATTGCTGGTGGTCCCTTTAAGAGCGTACCATTTCCCCAAAACACACCCCAATACAATAGCTAGCGTTGGGAAAACAGTCGTGGGAACGTAAAGCAACTCCGTGACCGGGCCTTACCTGGCCAGCGCCATTTGTAACCCTGGAGATGGTGGGAGAACTCCCTCAGCTGGGTCCTGACTAATCCTGCAGAGTCAGGCTAACCAGCCAATTAACCAGCATTGCTACAGGATCATCCCGGCTCAGGATACAGGCCTCCAGATAGCTTCCAGGAATCAGTCAAAACATAACCACCGTATCCCCAAGGATACGGTACCTGGGTTTAGAGTGCAGTTTAATCCGATTTCATCGGAGTCAGGGATCCTGCAGGCTTAGAAAGAACTGTTAGGATCGGCTTCATTCTTCTTGGATTCTCCATTTCCTAAGCTTTAAAATGTAATTTTGATTTAATAGTAACATATATTAATACGAGTGAAGTAAATATTTAGGCTCTTTTTGCGAAGACCACATCCAGTTACTTTTGAAGTAGCAGTAGTGATTTATAACAGTTACTCGTACTCTCTGATAGGCTTACTGATTAGCTTATAGGTTCTTTGCTGGTTATCTATTACTACTTGACTCGTTATCTACGGTTATAATACATATTAGATAATGGCAAGCAATATTTATTAATAAAAAGGTTAATATGATCATCATAAGCATTAAAGTTATCTTTTTTGCAGGTTATGAAGGATAACATAAACAATGATATTTGTAAACACACATATTTTATTCCTTTTTTTCTCTCTCTCTCTCTCTTTTTTTGGGTATTTTACATTTATTTAGCATTATGGGCTTACCTGCTATGCGTTTCCGCTCGCTTCGCTCGCTAAAGAAGATGTCAAAACTCTAGTCAATCCAACTCGCTAAAATTAATAGAATTCTATTAATTTTTTCGAGTGAGAAACCAATCGCTTTTTCTTTGTTAGGAACGTCGCGAACTAACTGTAGAAGACCCATTTTTTCTCACTAACATCAAAAGAGCTTTTTCACAAACAAACGCTAATTCACTGTTGAAGGTTACTTTACTCCCAGCGAGAACCAATAGAATTGCTCATCGGAATCCTCCCAATGAAATGCAAAGGAGTTATGCCCATTCGCTGAAGCACTGTTAAAATCCCTACTGCTACTTCAAAAGTAACTGGATGTGGTCTTCGCAAAAAGACCCAAAATCTCTATTAAGGACGTTTCGGCTACTCTTTGGTAGCCTTCGTCAGCTAAAATTGACTAAAAAAAACAAAACAAGAAAATACAGAATTGATGAAGAGAAAAAAGGTTAACCAGTAAGATAAATGATAGATCTATAAATACACATCACTTTTGAGAACAATTTATTTCTAAATTATGAGAACAATAATGTTGTTTCTAAACAGGTAAATGAACAATATTTCTATTTCTATATCTTAGTTACACAAGTACAGGTATGTTCAAGTGAATAGATAATAATCTCTCCCGTGGTCTAGTGGCTAGCGCGCTAGATTCATAAGCGGGAGATGGTGGGTTCGATCCCCACCGGCGACAGGAATTTTCTCATCTCAGGGCTCACTGAGAAAATTCCTGGCTGCACCCTGGACGTCAGCGCTAATGGCCAAGAATTGTCGATGCGCCGTAAAAAAAATTTAAAAAAATAATAATAATATTATTAATTTTTAACAGTAAATAAGGTACTACATACCAATGAAATGCCGTGGGGCAGAGAAAACCCAAAGTTAACACTTAAGTAACAATCGTGAAAATATACAATGAAACTGGAATCTTCCAAGGTATATGTAACTGTGCAAAAACTGGGTGGTGGGAGGAGGTCGGTAGGGATCAGAGAAATGTATTAATTACTAGCTGTGCCCGCGACTTCGACCGCCTGGAACTGTGACTTAGGGCAGCATTTTTTTGGGTATATCTTTTGGTTTATTTTGGATTATATAAACCGTCGTTTGGGTATTAAAAAAAAAAAAAACTACTTAACAGCAACGCTTCTCTGTAGACGATATTAGACGTATAGCCATCAGGGATCAAGCAAACAGGCTGCTAGGATTGTTTTTATCATGGCTATTAGCACCGACATCCAGAGTGCAGCCAGGAATTCTCTCAGCGAGCCCTGAGATGAGAAAATTTCTGGCACCGGTGGGGATCGAACCCACCATCTCCCGCTTTTGAATCTAGCGCGCTACCCACTAGACCACGGGAGACCCCTCTAGGATTGTTAATACAATAAATTTTAATGCAGTTTATAATAAAAAAATTATTAAGTCTTAAAACTTAAGACAAAAAGTACAATGAAAGGAATACCACCAACTTCAGTGCTTTGTGTGAGACAACATAGGAATACCACCAACTTCAGTGCTTTGTGTGACACAACATAGGAATACCACCAACTTCAGTGCTTTGTGTGACACAACATAGGAATACCACCAACTTCAATGCTTTGTGTGACACAAAATTAGTACTCTCATAGGCTTCAATCACATATACATCTAGGATAATACTTGTTGAAGTGTGTCTCTTGTTTGTTGTTGTAGTAATTTTTGATAATTGTGCCAATAAAACACTGAAGATGGGAGATAATCCTCTTTGCAATAAACTAATGAAAAAGTGTGGAGGTTGTGAAGTCTTCTATTTATTTTTCTCTATCCTAATTTTTGTCAAAATAATTTACCATTTATTATAAATATATATATATATATATATCCTTAGTATTTAAAATAAATATTTAAATGTCCTTATTTCTACAAGATAACGGCGTAACAAGTACTTAAAGTTGCTATGGAGTTAAAGAGCGGAAAATACTTCCCCGAGAACAGGATGATAATTATCAACTCAATGGTTTATTTACATAATTAGGTAATGTTTACGTTAATTAATGTAAATTTCCGCGTGGAGGATCCGTTATCAGTACCCAATTAAACGTAGATTCCTGCTGACGGGGAATCCTTTCAAAGTAATTCATTTTTGTTTGTTTTTATTTTATTAAAAATTATATATTTGTCTTTTGTGGGTTTAAAATTAAGTCCTATGTATATTTATACGAAATTTATAAGCCAGTAATTGGTGATGAATACTCAATGGCAGTAATTTTACGTTTTTTCGTTTTTATTTTAGTCAATTTAATTTTAATAAGATAAGAATCCCTTAGCAGTTTCTATTGAATAGCATCTGAGCCTAGTTAATTATGTAGAACATCTCAAGTTTTTATAATTAAAATACATCTCGATGGTTTGCAGATCAAGACAAACATAACTCTACTTTCTGGAGAAAATCAAGAAATAAATAATTTATTAACATTTATAGACAAATGTTTGTAGTTCAGGAGGAATTATACCTGAAATTATATGTACCTTCTGGACATTTTTTTTTCCAAATAATTAGTTGCCATTTTTTACTTAGGTTCTCAGTTAATAATATTACTTAGTCTTAACTATGTTCTGTATAAAAATACTGTATAATTTGCTAAAAAAAAAAAATCTTTTAGGTAAACAGAGACAAAATCCCATTAAAAGAACAAAACTAATAATTTCAATGTTTCAAGGACTTATTTCTCGGATTGACATCACCTCATCGAAAATTACGGCAGAGCCTTTTTTGTAAAGAATTCAGCAAGCTTTTTACCACAGTTTTCGAGAACTTTTAAAAAATATTCCAAACTTTTCATGTCTATTAATACATTTTTTAGCACTTTCCTCCGAAGGAAAGTAGCTATTGAGGTTGGACTCATGACGGAATTTTTGAAAAATTTCTTCAAATCTTTATCGATCCTACCTAGTAGACACCGAAAATGACCCCCGTTAAAATTTATATATATCTATATATATATATATATATATCTATATATATATATATATATATATATATATATATATATGTATATATATATATATATATATATATATATATATATATATGCATATATATATATATGCATATATATATGTGTGTCTGTTAACACGGTAGCGGCCAGAGTTTTTGTTTTTTCGTCACGAAACTTGGTATATAGCATTCAATTAGCAAACGATTGAACGAGTTCGTTAACCACCAAAATCGGTCCACCGGAAGGGGGGGTTTACCCAGAACCCAAAACACTCATTTGACCATTTCAGCCGTAATATTTGTTATATTTCAACGAAACTTGGTATTCGTACTGGTAATATAGAGAGAAAAGTGAGATATAAAAATGAACTAAATCGGTTCATAAGGAGGGGGGGGGGGGGGGGGTTTACTCCAGACCGACAATACCAATTCGCCACTACCAGCCGTGATTTTAGGTATATTTCGACGAAACTCGGTATTCATAGTGGTAATCTACAGGTAAATATGCGTTGTAAAAATAAACTAAATCGGTTCATTAGGAGGGGGGGTTTACTCCAGACCCACAATACCAATTCGCCACTACCAACCGTGATTTTTGGTATATTTCGACGAAACTCGGTATTCGTAGTGGTAATCTACAGGTAAATATGTGTTGTAAAAATAAACTAAATCGGTTCATTAGGAGGAGGGGTTTACTCCGGACCCAAATTACTAATATACTCATACTGGTCGTAATTTCTGCTGTATTGTAACGAAACGCGGTATACGTCGTGGGTAACTCATGAGAAAGAAGTGTTGTAAAAATGAGCTGAATCAGTCAATCGGAAAGGGGGGTTTACTTTGTAATATATTTAAATAGAAAAGCCAGCCAGACATAGGTTCACAAAGGCGCCGCAAGGAGCGCTAGAGGGACTGTATCCGGTTCCTGCGTGAGATCAAAATACGATAATATGAGGATTTTGTATTTATTACGTAGTGTAGTAGGTAACATGTGTAAACATAACTCTGGAAGCAAATTAATAATTTATCAGTTACTCATTACAAAATTAAAAGAGAACTATTCATGTTTTTATTTTATTTATGTAGGATATTTTAAGCAAATTGTTCTGGAAAGCAGTCTACACTACCCAAATTCTGAGGAAAGTGCTTAGTTATGCAGCTCCTGCGTGACGGACTTTTTTCTAATACTTTCTACATCGAAATGCAACCAAAAAATAAATATCTAAGATTAGATGAATGACAAACATTTGGAACAATGAATCTATCGTTTCTGAATACCCAAACTGAAAATTAGTTTGGAAAATATGTTATAACCCGTTATAGATGTCACTTTAAAAATGGTTTAATTCGTTTTTCTACGCCACAAAACCTATAAAACGATTACCTGCAAGCATATGAACTCGAAAAAGTAAGAGTTACGATTTTTTCGCGGAATTTTCGCACAAAACACCATTTTTTGGTAGACGGATTCGGCTGTTTAACGAGCTCGACCTTTCAAAATAGACCAACGATTTGTTTTTACCGTTTTTCGAGCCGGCGAGAGAGCTTAATGTTTATGGTGGGAGGGAGGGAGGAACCGCACTAAAAGTTTTCATTTACTTTCATGAGGAAGTTGCGAAGTGTTTGTATTCCAATTGGGAGGGATTGCAGTGATAGTTCTGTTTGTCGTCGTATGGGGGAAACACGGTACGTTTACGGTCAGTTATAATGGTGAATTTGTTAATATAAGCCTCTGAGTGTAGGCTTGTCCCACCGGAGACCGTAAACTGTAAACAAAGAGTGATTGTGATTGACGGCCGTAAAGTCAGTATATCTTGGCGCATTCTAAGGACTGACTGGCATGTCTAACTTGGATCCCCTTCTACCTAGCTTTGGTGTGCGTTCCTTCTGCCGTATCTAACGCGCAAGATAGCGCACTGTCCTATGGGGCGTTGGGTGTTTTTGTTTGAACATTGACCGATTCGTTGGGCCGCCCCAAGATTTGTGTAGGTAAATTGGCTTTATTGTCCGTCGGACAGGAGGCGAGAGTTAGTGAATCAATGGAGTACCAAAAATGCATTCGCTTTTTGGGTGGATCAACTATTCAGCTGAACTTTCTGTGTGAAATTCCATAGGTTCAGAATGTTTTCGACTTTGAATGTTTGCTTGTAAGATGATTTATCTTCGACAAACGTTGAGATTTCCCCATAGGTTTTTGAAGAAGAAGGGTTGCTGCAAAAGACCAGAAACTGCTGGTTCATAACTGTACAATTTTAGGTTGATTAATATTTTGTAAAAATATTTTTCGAGTTTGGAATATTGTATTTAAAACAATGTGATTTTCGAAATATTATGTTAACCGGAGGCCCGGTGGCCATGAGTGATAAGGCGTGAGCACTTAACACTCTGTGCCAAGGGTCGTGGGTTCGATTCCCACTGTGGGATGGTGGCTTTTCTTCAGAAAAAAGAAAAGGCATCAGCTCTATCCTGGATAGAAAAGGGTGGTAACTTATAGATAACCCGTCCTAAAATTCTTAGCTAATAGTAATGGACGTTAAAATTTAAATAAAAATTATGTTAACCCCAGGATGCCCAAGGGGGGGGGGGCTTCATCTATTCATATCTCTCTCGATCAAATTTAGAAAAATTAGGGGAAAAATCCATTTGTTATAAATACATTCACTGATCATTATACGGCGATAAACGTTTTTTACAATTGTTCGTTTCCCTGAAAAAAAAATGTTTTAGTCCTCTAATTACGTTTCAATTCAAAACTAGAAGTCATTTTTAAAAAAAAAAAAAAACGAAGGAAATTATTGTACTGTAAAATAAAAAGCAAACAACATTAATATGTTAATGAGCAAATTTTAATTCAATTTTTATTTCAAATGTTCATAAATATGAGAAATTTAACAAGGTATTTTGAAAAATATTAGTGTTTAAGTATTTTTCCACTTTTTTTTCCAAACAGTCTCACTTGATATTTAATAAGCATAAAACGACAAAAAAAAAAAAAAAAAAAAAAAATACATTTTTAAATGAAGCACATACAAGTAAAACGCTTAAGATGTTGGGTCTTCCAAGAGCCTTTCGCTTGATAAAGGGTGTGACTAAAAACACTTTGGGTATCCTAGGGTTAACAACGACATTCCCATATATATATATATATATATATATATATATATATATATATATATTTATATATATAGACAAATAACCCTATATAATACACTAATACAATCGCACACAAATTCAATTATATTCACTTTTTTTGATATATATGGCGTTGGTCAAAAATAGTACTTCATTTTTCTTTTGTACCACTTTATTGTATATTTTTTGTTAAGCCACTTTGTCATATTGCATTTCTAATCAGTGGATAGCATGCTGGATTCTCACGCGGGAAAAGTGGGTTCGAGTCTAACCATGAGTGTTTATAAAGCGTGGCAACCTGTAAATAGTCCGGCAATAATGGCCAAAAAGCAGATTCACCGCAAAAAAAAAGAATAAAACAAGTAGCTTTACTTTAGTAGACTTCAGTGACTTTCTTTTCTATTGAAAAAAAAAAATGTGCATTCAAAATTATATCTAATTACTGGAATTTACTTTGAAATGATACCTATGAAGTAATATTAATAATACCCTACTTACAAAATGTCAGAATAGGAAATCTTCAGCCACCAAACAGTCACGAGATGAAAGTTGCATGTAAATAAGGGCAGAGAGCGCAACCCTGAGGAACGCCATACTTAAACCGGGTCGGAGGTTAGTGTTTATATAACCTGAGCAGGTGGAAAGCCAGGCATAACCTTCTTTCTTTCAACACTCGGATCCGTTACAGGGATCGGTTTTCTTCGGCCTCTATCGGAATCCATTTCAATCTTCCCACAGAATCAAACGCAATTATTCCGGTTCGCCGACTTGTTTAAACTGTCTGCCACTTTTTTTTATTATTATTTTTGTTTACCGTTGTGATGTAATTTTGATATACGTTTCGTAGAAATATATTTATGACAATTTAATTGCTGCACTTTGAAGTATTCCTAAATGAAGGATCGTTTACATATCAGGACCTTGGAAAAGAAAGGGCGAATGACGAATTTCGGATGTTGAAAAATCGCAGTCAAAGTTCTAGAAGTGCTTCAGGTTAGCAATGGCGAATGTTTACTCTACGAAATTCTGATACATAAACATTTGAATTGAAGAAGTACGCAATTAAAATTCAATGTTTTTATTTTAATTCATACGAGTGATTTATGGGTAACAAAATTCTAGGAGGGGAGTTATAGACCTGGGATTTGCCCTTGAAATAGGACATTGAATTTTTCATAGATGCTTCACTTTAACTTGAAACTCTGAGAGAACTAAAGGCGAACCAGAAAAACAAGGCGAAGCGTCGTGTTACCTACATCTTTCTGAATCAGAAAAAAACAAAACAAAAATATTTTTTTATTCTGATTCGCCCTTTCTCTTGCAAGGTCCTGATAAGAATTCTTGGTCTATTTTTATTCTGATTCGCCCTTTCTCTTGCAAGGTCCTGATAAGAAGTCTTGGTCTATTTTTATTCTGATTCGCCCTTTCTCTTGCAAGGTCCTGATAAGAAGTCTTGGTCTATTTTTATTCTGATTCGCCCTTTCTCTTGCAAGGTCCTGATAAGAAGTCTTAGTCTATTTTTATTCTGATTCGCCCTTTCTCTTGCAAGGTCCTGATATGAAGTCTTGGTCTATTTTTTATTCTGATTCGCCCTTTCTCTTGCAAGGTCCTGATAAGAAGTCTTGGTCTATTTTTATTCTGATTCGCCCTTTCTCTTGCAAGGTCCTGATAAGAAGTCTTGGTCTATTTTTATTCTGATTCGCCCTTTCTCTTGCAAGGTCCTGATAAGAAGTCTTGGTCTATTTTTATTCTGATTCGCCCTTTCTCTTGCAAGGTCCTGATAAGAAGTCTTGGTCTATTTTTATTCTGATTCGCCCTTTCTCTTGCAAGGTCCTGATAAGAAGTCTTAGTCTATTTTTATTCTGATTCGCCCTTTCTCTTGCAAGGTCCTGATATGAAGTCTTGGTCTATTTTTTATTCTGATTCGCCCTTTCTCTTGCAAGGTCCTGATAAGAAGTCTTGGTCTATTTTTATTCTGATTCACCCTTTCTCTTGCAAGGTCCTGATATGAAGTCTTGGTCTATTTTTATTCTGATTCGCCCTTTCTCTTGCAAGGTCCTGATAAGAAGTCTTGGTCTATTTTTATTCTGATTCGCCCTTTCTCTTGCAAGGTCCTGATAAGAAGTCTTGGTCTATTTTTATTCTGATTCGCCCTTTCTCTTGCAAGGTCCTGATAAGAAGTCTTGGTCTATTTTTTTGATTACTTTGGATTTTTTTTATTTTATACTACCCTACGATTTATCTGGATTCCAGTTTTTCCACGACTTTGGAAGCGAAAGGGCGAAAATCGATTTTTTTTTTATTCTATTTTCTGAGTCAGTAAGATGTAGGTAACACATTTTAATTAATTTTACGTTCTCTTTTTTGGTTAGCGGTTATTTGTTTATTGGTTATTAAAATTCACTGTAAAAGTATAATAGATAACCTGCTGGTTAAGCAGTTGAGCACCAACATAGCGGAACTCTTAATTAATAAAAATAAATAAGTAAAAACACATTAAAAAAAATAAAAATAGATATAAAGGAATTATAATTTGATACCGATAAAAGGATCAAACCATTGACTGATGTAGTTTCCTTTGTGTAAGCCCAGAAGACGACCTTGACTGTAATGCACGTCTCGTGAAGGGCTTACCATCGTGAGCTTACCCCCGTGGGCTTAAACCAACCCCAAATAAAAAACTATACTCCGCTTGAAATATGACACTCCGCGTCAATATTATCGATGCATTACGCCGTTCATTTTCACCCATTATCCTTTTCATTTTACTTTTTTATTTTTATATTTTTTTTCAAAAAAAAAAGGTTCATTATTTCATTTCTAAGCCTTTCTAAAGCCCCCCCCCTTTGAGGAATGCTCGGCTTAGTGAACAATAGGAAATTACAGGGTATTTTGAAATTCTTCACAAAGCCCCTTTTTTTCCTTAGATTCAAGCTCCTATATTCCACGATTTGGGATTTCTACTTTTTTACAATCTGAATACTTTAGTTTAAGCCGGTCGTAACTTTTGGCGCATTCCATTCCTCCCCACTGGGAGAAAACCCACTTATAACGTCGACCACAAACAGTCTTTCGGACGAAATTAACAGACATTTCCGTCCTGAACGTGTATGTAGTCCAGCCGCCTGAACAGTCTTACCTGACAGACCGGTCGGAATATATACACGTTCAGACGACCGGCCTTCCGGCGGACTGTTCAGGTATGACTGACAGGCCTGCCTGACCGTGTGTAGCCTACTTAACTACAAGGCAGAATCCTGAGAATATTTATCATTGCAACCTCAACGGTCACCGATCTCATCTCGATTCACTCCTTTCACATTGGAAGGTTTCTCCAAAAAATAATACCAAGTTAAGATGAAGATAGGTGGTTTTGATTTGGCTTAGAGAAAATGATTTTTTTTTTTTTTTCCGACGGCTTAATAGGTAGTAGAACAAGGACAAAGTTAATACTAATTTTTACAGAGTTAATAGTAAATTTTGACCTATATATATAGGGAACGGATATTATTGTATTTAAATATTTTTTCCGATTCCTAAATCGTAAGTGCTGATGTAATTCTACAAGTTTTAAGTGATTTTAAAGCATTTAAACAGTCTTTTATTTTATTTTGCCTAAACTCCATGGTCTGCCATAAATACATATTTTTGCTACATATTTTTATATTCTTTTTATTTTGTAATTCAAAAAATAAACTGGAAACCGAGAAAGAAAATAATGCTCCACCCATTAAGTCTAGATCTCTGTGTCTTTTCTAATTGCAAAAAGCAAAGGTGGTAGCCATGCTTCCCCAGCGCTAATGGTCTACGAGCAGATGCGTTTAAAAAAATCTATCTAGTCTTTAAAACGAACGAATTAGTGAAAGAATCATGTCGATATCATTTTCCAAACTCGAGGTATAAAATAATGAATTTTCAACCTATTGTATTTTATTTCTTAGCTCCAAAGGTGCATTGGACGAAACGCTCGGACACGATGTAGAATCACTAGAAAAAAAAAATGGGCCTGATCAGTGACACTCGCAACTGTAAACTCCCCTTATGGTGTCATTTCACGTTTGAAAAATTAAAAATGCACGTTGTTGCTAACAATTTTCTAAAATAATGTTCATCTGTAGAAATGGTCAACTTCTTTTTTTTTTCTCCTTTTATAATGAGTTCTTAATTTTTATTTATGCTTGTTTTTTCAATATGTTATAGAGCTTCAGTCATTCTGTTCTATATATTTTCAACTTTAGTTCTTTCCATTCACAATAACAGAAACGAAGATAGGTATTGTTGGGATTCGGCTAGGAGAAAAACGTCAGACTTTCAAAAAGAAATCTGTATTTGGACGTTTCGACTGCAACAATGGCAGCCTTCTTCAGCTAAAAAATATATACAACTTATAAGTAAAGAAAATGTACAACTAGTAAGTAAAAGACAGGCAGAAATTACTAATTGTACATATATATTTTTTTTACTTATAGTTGTATATATTTTTTAACTGAAGAAGGCTGCCATTGTGCAGTCGAAACGTCCAAATACAGATTTCTTTTTGAAAGTCTGACGTTTTTCTCCTAGCCGAATCCCAACTAAACCTATCTTCGTATCTCTGCAGCGGCTAACTATCCCCATCTACACCATAATAACAGAATTTATACTTATTATTTATGCCATTCTTTTCAATAATTTATATTATTTAAGGTATTTTTTTACTACATACTTTCAATTTTGTATTACTAGTTTCATTATAAATAGTTAAATATATATTTACATATTTTGAATTTCATTTTACATGAACATCCGTTCCCTGTATATTAGTATTAGCTCTGTCCTTGTTCTACAGCCCTGATGAAGGCTTGAATTTCAAGCCGGAACGTCGACGAATAATAAAAATTGTAGTTTTATTAAGATAGTACGGCCGAATCTGAACCTTTACTGTTCGTAAGATCTCTATGTTGAATATTTTTTTTTTTTTTTAGCAAAAAAAATGTATTTTTTGATGTAGTATGTGATACAAGGGTTTTGTGCCAAAGAGTTGCCCCGAAGATACCGTCGAAGCGTAAGGCGTAACAGAGCGTAACACTGCGTAACATTGCGTGACAGTCCAGACACGTTACAGTAGTCCTATCGCGATCCAAGGATTAGCGTCCATAACCTGTTAGATTCCATTAGAGTACGGTGTCGGGTGTCGGACATCAATTAAGTCGATACGATTTCGAGCAGGTTATCCGCCCTAGCAGGTAGCTGTCACACGAGGCCCCCGTTCTCACAGGTAGCTGTCACAACACGTATCTTAGGACGCCCTTCTGGCTCCAAGGAATTCGGGTGGTCACAATCCTCAAGGTTTCGATTCGCCTAAGTATACGGCATATTGTACAAGTTCGTTTAAAGGAGAAACAACCTCAGCCAAAATATACCTTATGACACCTACCTATTTTGTAAATATTTTGGGGGTCTGTTTGCGAAAAGCGCATCCAGTTACTCCTCCAGTTACTTGTGAAGTATCGGTAGTGATTACAACAGTGATTCAGAGCATGCGCATAACTCATTCGCATTTCTCTTGGTTGTTGTTGGTAGTAAAGTAACCTTCAACATTAAGTCAATCCAACTCGCAGAAATTAATAGAATTCTATTAATTTTAGCGATTTGGATTGACTAGAGTTTTGATATATTTTTGAGCGACCGTAGCGAGTGGAAATACATAGCATGTATTTCCATAATGCGAAATAAATATAAATATGATGTAGAACCACCGGACAAGAAAATAGGTGAGGAGGCCCCACAACTTCACAATTATCATTGATTTTTATAATATTTACCTTTATATTAATAAATATTTCTTGCTGAAATAAAGCCTAAAAGTTTTACAAATACTATTTTTTATAAATATAGTAGTAAAAAAAAGTTACTTTTAGTAGTGATTGCAGTGATTTTAAATACTTTACATTACTATATTTATATTATATGGTTTCTAATATTAGATAACATGTAAAGAAGGAATAGGTAACCTGCAAAGAACCTGAATCGTGAAAATAATGTTGCGTTTACGCAACTTTGGGACGAAATGGGTTAAAATCACGACAGATACTTTATAGTAACTGGATGTGCTCTTGGCAAACAGACCCTATTATGGTTCTACTTGGTAGGACATAACGTCAACATCCATGGAACTATTTTAGTAGATCACAGTTGCCCTTGAAGTTTTTTTTTAATTGTAAATATTAGTTCGCCAGTGTAAACAAAACCAATAATGTATTTTACTACAATTTATTGCCATTTTAAAGGTGGTTTTATGAATTCCAATGATGTAGAAGAAATCCGATTTTTAAACAAAAAAATATTGAAGATCACTTTTTTACATCACTGAGGGATTTGTTGGGCATTGAATACTAACAATCTAGAACATGGAATATTGAAGATCACTTTTTACATCACTGAGGGATTTGTTGGGTATGGAATACTAACAATCTAGAACATGGAATATTGAAGATCACTTTTTACATCACTGAGGGATTTGTTGGGCATTGAATACTAACAATCTAGAACATGGAATATTGAAGATCACTTTTTACATCACTGAGGGATTTGTTGGGTATGGAATACTAACAATCTAGAACATGGAATATTGAAGATCACTTTTTACATCACTGAGGGATTTGTTGGGCATTGAATACTAACAATCTAGAACATGGAATATTGAAGATCACTTTTTACATCACTGAGGGATTTGTTGGGTATTGAATACTAACAATCTAGAACATGGAATATTGAAGATCACTTTTTTACATCACTGAGGGATTTGTTGGGTATTGAATACTAACAATCTAGAACATGGAATATTGAAGATCACTTTTTACATCACTGAGGGATTTGTTGGGTATTGAATACTAACAATCTAGAACTAGGAATATTGAAGATCACTTTTTACATCACTGAGGGATTTGTTGGGTATTGAATACTAACAATCTAGAACTAGGAATATTTAAACAACTAAAACGCTATTACACAAAAAAAAAAATATATTTTTTCTGAACTAAGTCTCTTATCTCATTTAATTTATATTTGAGGTTTTAATTACACATTTTTACCGATTAAATCAAAATTTCGGGGGGGGGGGCTTCAGCCCCTCAGTGTTCTTTCATTTAGCCAAGAAAAAAATAAAAAAATCTCTTTGTCATGCCAATGAATGTCAAATCAACAACACTAAATGGTTATGGTCATTTTTTATATTATTAATATTCTTGTATATGTGTGTCTGTGAAGGTATTTAAGATGTTCATAATTAGCTTTGAGTATAAAGTCAGTCAGAATATATATTATTATTGAAATAATTT
Source organism: Gonocerus acuteangulatus (assembly GCA_946811695.1). Taxonomy (NCBI): domain Eukaryota; kingdom Metazoa; phylum Arthropoda; class Insecta; order Hemiptera; family Coreidae; genus Gonocerus; species Gonocerus acuteangulatus. The sequence goes on from OX328131.1 coordinate 14,595,878, forward strand.
TGAAATAAAAAAAGCAACAGTCCCTTAACAGGCCAAGATAGCCCATATGGGCAGATACTATAGAGGCATCTGATTCACGACCTTACGGCACACTAGGGAGGTAGTGTTGTCAGTACTATGGCCGCCTGATTTGCGCCTTTGCAGGGACCCATAAATGAATTAATTAAAGGCTGGGTTGGCCTAGGGACGTTCAGGGAGGCTGAATACAACCCAAGAACGAAGACACTAGAAGATTAAACGTTTTAGTGCTTGCTCGGGATTTGAACTCAGGTCCTCCAGCATATTAGTCCAGTACGAACCCACGACCCTGAGATTAAGAATCTCATGATCTACCGACTGAGCTAGACGAGCCTAATTTTAAAATGAGCCAACCAAATGAGGCCCATCCTGAGTCGGGATAATATAATTTCAGCCGGCCTATTTTAGTATTTTACCCGATGAAAATAATGTACAGTAAGCTTGATTTCTCGAAGCTTGTTTTCAGCCGTTTTTACCACGATTCTTGTCTATTTTCTGTTGAATTGAGTTACAGCTCGACATCTAGATTAATATGACATATTTATCTATGCAGCATCTAGATAGCAGCAAGTAAGTTATAATCTAGAAGAAATGCCACGAATTTTTAAAAGTCTTTGTTCTCCGACAGGCCGAGACCTAGGCTAAAAGGAAGCCGACCCAAGATAAACGGACAAAGAGGTAGAAAAGCCAATATTTGTGGGTCTAAGAACACAACCTGCGCAGGCAATAAACTCAAGATAACCCTCTCCGTGTAAAACCTAAATACACATCCTATCCTCTTTACACTTTTACTGTAAACCTCCTGGTTTTTTTTCGTCTTCTCTCTCTTTAAGCCCTCTTAGGCCTGCTTTTACGCTTGACACTTTCCTGAAAAAGAACGGAATATCTGATATTTGTTTGGGGGAAAATTTGTGAAGAGCAATAATTAAATAATCTTGAAGATTAGATAGTTAGCCGTCGAGGTGATAAGCAAACATGGAATAGTTGGGATTCGGCTAAAGAAACCTATATACGATTTTTGTTAAAAAAATCTATATTTAGGACGTTTCGGCTACTCTTTGGTAGCCTTCGTCAGCTAAAATGACAAAAAACAGAAATTAATACACAGAAAAAAAGTTTATAAGTAAGATAAGTGACAGGTCTATAATAAGTTGAATTGTATTTATAGACTTGTTACTTATAAACTTTTTTCTGTGTATTAATATCTGATTTTTTCTTCTTTTTTTTTTTTGTCATTTTAGCTGACGAAGGCTACCAAAGTGTAGCCAAAACGTCCTGAATGTAGATTTTTTTTTTTTTTTACAAAAATCGTATTGAGGTTTTTCTTTAGCCGAATCCCAACTATTCCCTGATTGCTCATAATTAAATAATGTTGAAGTCAAAGGGTTAGAAAAACCCGAAGATTCGGTCAGACTTTGTGGAAAATTTATATTTCGAACGCTTTTGAACAGAAAAGCAAAATCCTAAGTCCTGAAATTAGGTGAAATCACATTTTCTCTACTAAGTAACCAAAGGATTTTTGGACAAAGAATACAATAACAGAGTAAAAAATGGCAAAACTGTATCTAAAAAAAATTGTATTACTGTATCTATTATTGAAAATTAGTTAAAAATAATGAATGAATGAATGAAAAGTTTTATTCTTATTCCGGGACAGAAGTCCCATAGGAATAATTTTGAAATTACAAAATAATTTTGAATTTTACGTATTAACTTAAAAACTTATAAATGCTATCAGTATCAGTATATAGTGTACAGCTTCAATATAGACTAGGGGTTGGGTAAAACTTGGAGGGAGAGAAGTTGGTGGAAGAGTCGGGATTTAAAGGTTTCTAGGTTGGTAGAATGGCGGACAGACAGAGGTAAGGAATTCCATAGCGAGGTGGCACGGGTGACGAATGATTTTTCGAATATTGCTGTTCGGTGGGAAGGAATATAAAGATCGGAAGGACGAGATCGGGTGTTACGGGAGTGAACCGAGGATTTAAATTTAAGAAGTTGAAAAATAGTGTTAGTTCCCTGCTTATGGGTGTCTTTGCCATTTTTTACTTGGGTCCTCTGTTTATATTTTGTACATACCTACACTGAATTGTGTTCTATATTAAAGTGCTCTTTAATGTGTTAAAAAAAAACTTTGTTTACTTAATATGCACAAAAAAAATGTTATAACGTATTTTCATAATTAAAAATTGTATTAACTTTTTGATTATTCTCTTGTGTTATTGTGTATATTTATTTTTTTAGATTAACAAAGATGACAAAGAGAATTCTGAAATGTTCGAAATATAGATCTTGACTTCTTATCTGATGTTTGTTCGTGTAAAGAGCAATAAATGATATTGTACGTGCTGAAAAGTCGCAGGAAGTGAGAGAAATCAATGTACCGATAGGTGCTGTTGGGGTACTAGTCGCACTTAGGTGCTAAACGGAAAGGCTCAAAGATAAACAGAACTCACTTCACCTTGGCGCCGACAATCTCATTTCATTCATAAAATTTACTATCTACTTCATGAATGGGACTGCTATGTCGGGACGTGAGTACGTTTTACCATACAAGCTGATCAATGAAATTTAAAGTTTTGTTTTATGATCCCATTAAATAGGCAATTCAATGTAAACATTAATTAATTTATGTAGTAATAAGTAAATTGTAATTCTCTTGGATTTCTCGCAAAATCTTTCTTCAATGGTGGAGATTTCATTTATGGCACAGCCAATTTATCAATCAAAATATGATGAATGGTCATTGCAACCATATTTGACAGAAGGATGAGTGGGGGAGAGAACTGCCGTTTTCTTATTATAAATCAAAACTTGAAATAGCTAAATAAAGGTAATTCCACACAAAATACATTGGTTGCAGTCTCATGTAATTTCAGCAACATCGGAAGTTTAGATTTTGATGGGCAACAACTTCAAAACAATGTACAATGGGCATAATATAGCATTTACAAATAAGTTTAAAATTTTTCGAAACCTAATTCAATTTTTGCTATTAGAATTTCAATTGAAAATGATTGAAATTTACCACAGTATTCTATATATGGGTGGCAATCTGTAGATAGCCTGTTGCTAACTGCCTAAAGGTTGATATTTCATAAAAAAGTAACAAAACAAAAATTTACTTCTCATTTTATTCCACTAGTCTTCTAGGGTAACGATCCCTGGAACTTCAAACAAACATTAATTACTAAGACAGCATTAATCGTGAATTGACCACAAATAGTGCTGACATTGTTGTAAAACCATTTTTAGATTTATATAAATAATATCAAGAGGCTGGATAAATGTCCATTGAGTAAAATGGAAAAGAATTTTGATGACAGCATGAAAACGATTGGAAACAAGAATGGGGTTAACATACCACCTTGGAGGACACCTTTTTTATTTTTTTGTTGTAGATTTTAAAACTAAGTACGTACATATTTACAACGTTATCAACATTCCTCTCATGTAGAGTAGGTTTGTTATCTTACAGGCTTGAGAAGAAAGTTTATTTGTGAACACACTTGTGACATCCCTTCTTCGGAATGAGTATGGGTAAATTTCTTTGAATATAATTAAGAACAAGAATTAAGTGCACCTTTTAATTGTGTGCATCGTATGGTAAACATTGATTCTGCTCGATTTTGGTTATTTGGTTATTACTGCATTAAAACGACTGGAAACAAGAAAGGTGTTAATCTAGTACCTTGGAGGACACCCGGAGTGTTGTGAAGATTGTTACACTATGTACACATGTAGCCCGTTATCACACTGCCTACAGCCATCCTATCTTCTGTGTCTATCTGAAACACATAGGCCCGTGTTCAGCAGCTCTTATCTACTTGAAGGGAATGTGTCTTCACATTATATGCTTTCACAGAACCTCCGTGCGTTTCTTCTTAAGTCTGAATATGTGGTTATTTTCATATTCTTTAATGTTTAATTTCTTATAAAACAGTGATTAAGGTTCGATCCAGTATAGGCGTTTATCACTTGACGCACTGATTTAGAACGTGTTTGCTTTTATGTGTTACAGCACGAGGATATTATTATTTTTTTTGCGGTGCAATAAGCGCCAGGCTAACTACAGCTTTTTGGTGAAGCTGGAGAATTCTCCAGCGAGCCCATGATGAAAAATCTCAACCCTCTTACAAGCGGTTCTCGAATCCGCATTTCTATAGCTAAGAATCAGACGCGCTATCCACATTACAATTGTGGCACCCATGGGGGTGATATGTGAAAGATTTGGCACAGAAAAAGTGATACATAAAGACGGGTTTTACACCGGAGACCACCCCCGCAGGGTAATAATACACTGTTAAAGTCCAAAATCTTTGTTATTTTGGAACGAAAATGAAGCTATAAAACAAGAAAATCATAACAGAAGTGTCTCATGAAAATGACTAAAACCTTCTTATTGGGAGTAGAAATGTAGATCGTACCCAAATTAAATTATGCCCTTACTGAACGTAATTGTTTTGTTTTGCAACAAAATTTGCTCAACGTCGCAAAATGGGGCCAAACGACATTTCCTGTTTTAAAAAAGGCTACAGCCTCTAAATCTTAACCGATTTAAATGAATTTGTTTTTAAATTACAGCTAATAAAATTTAGAAAAACTTTGCTTAGCCAAATTTTAGTTTTTTCTTCCTCCTGGTATATTAAGTGTAAATAATTTACGAAATTTTACAATTGAACATACAATAATATTTTATTTTTCATCAAACTTAATATCAGCACTGCTACCGTTGAAATCCTGATGCGACTTGGAAAAAATCAGACTGACATCGTCAAAACATAAATTTATTTTAATTCAACAATGAGATTAATTGATATAATCATCAACAACAAAGTTGTTCTTAATTTTATTATCTTTCATTTAAAAAAAAATATATCGAAATCCGTTACGATTTAGAGGCTGTAGTATTTTTTGAACCACGGAAAGTCTTTTTGCCAAACAAGTAGAGCTTTTTAAATAAATTGTCTTTTGTATTAGTTTTTACTTTTATCTATTGACCTTCGGCCTACAAAAGGAGAAAATTAATGATAATAAATCGAAGGGGAAAAAAACAACATATCCTTCATCATCAATTATACCTTACGAAACAAGTTCTGCTATTTTTCTTTTCATAACAATGTAATTATTCTCTTCTCAATAGCCATTACATCAGCATTAGATTTCAACACGTGAAAAAACAGCAAAAACTAATAGGCGTATACAATATCTTGCATTTTTAAATAAAATAAATTTTTATGGGGATCTTTCAAAAGCTGTTGACAAAGATTTCAAAAATAAAAATACCCGTTACAAATGGTAGGAGTAGGGATTGGCGATAGTCGATAGTTGTTATCGATAGAGTTGTTACTTTTTTCTAGAATTGAAGTTCTCAAGATCTGGTGGTTCTCGGCTGTGGTATTAAATACTGACACGTCTGGCGAATTAAATACTGAAAAAGAACTGTCTGGTGAATACAACCAACTACATAATGTAGCCAGAAAATACCTTTCTGTTCCAGGCTTTTCTGTAGCCTCAGAACGTGTATTTTCAGCCGCTGGAAAAATCATTTCTTGGCTGCGGAACAGACTGAGCCAAAGAAAAGCGGAAATGTTGTTTTACATTTCTGGTAATATGTGCCACAAGGAGCACAACTGTAACAGTTCGATGCACTTTTTTGTGCCTCTTGATATTTTTATCTTTGTAAATGCTTTATATAAATTTAGATAAATTCGTTTTTCGTTTTAAACCTTTGTGTAATCTTATAAATATACCTAATCCTGCAAGTAATAGATAATTCCACTCAATAACATTAAATTCTTCATTGGACAGGTATGTAAGGAATAGGGGAAGCCACTATCGAATAACTATCGATAGTATCGATATAGTTTAACCGATAGTATCGGCCTATCGATAGTGCTGAACTATCGACTATCGCCCATCCCTAGTAGGAGGGTACTACGCAAATAGGCAAAATTTAACCATTGTGCGTTGGGGTTTACGTGATAACACCTACTGAACCTGAAATCGGTTTGCCGTTTGGAAACGGAACATTGTGAATTAAAAATATTCATTGGGTTTCTAAGAATGTGCTTCAGATGTTTTAAATGAATGAAACAGGAGTGTTTATTGCATCCTTGAGTGGATATTGATCTCAAAAGAAAGAACCTAAGATTTGGTCATTGACTGGGTTTGTGAGTAAGTGGTTGTACAATTCAGTGAAAATTGCTGCTACTGAGCACGCCATAAAGTAACTAAAGATCAATACAAACATAAATCTCAAATATAAAAGAGAGCCGAGCAAAGAAAGCAATAGCAACCAAAGAACTTTTGTTGGCGGTCTTGTCACTCTCGTGTCAAAACATGGCAGATTTACGGCGGCACTCTGAAGGTAGCAGGTAGCCTGGAAGTGGTCTCTTCCAAAACTAAATCATATCTTTTGCTGACTTCTGGGTAGGAGGACCTGTGTAACCGTTACAGAGTTCTGCTACCACTTCAGAGCCTAATCGGACCGTGACTTCGGTCAAATGTTCCATTATTGAGAAGGGACGTTGACTTTTGGACAACTGCAACACTTTCTAAAGACGGAAATGTAGAACAGGTCTGGAAAGTTGTGTTTTGAAATGAGCAAGTTGGATTGTCTAAATGTCTCCAGGATTCACAAAACAAGCAGCTGAATCAATATAAGACTCGCAATGCTTGCAGTCAACAATGTCGACAAATCTGTAACAGCAGCAGTCTGTAACGTCCGTATTCCACCATCGAACAAGCAACTCCAAATCCATTGTAACAGCCAAATTGAACATATGCAAATCATTATTTAATCTGATTGCAGGCTGAGTAGGTCATATCGGAATAAAACAAGCTTCGGAAGATAAAGCCATTCACAAAACAACAGAACTCCAGCTAAACAAGCTGTCTGAGAGGAAAAGTAGCCCTAAAAAAACTAGGATATGAGCATAAGCATCTTACCCATTCAACCCTATTGGAAAAAACATGACATTCTACAGTGTACACAATACAACAGGATGTTTTCTGTTCAGACAGACTGCAGAAAACGTGAACATACACATGATCTGTATGAACGTTTGACGGATGTTAGCCCAAAATTAGTCACTTTCTTTCATTTTTAGCACTTTCCTCCGAAGGAAAGTAGCTATTGAGGTTGGACTCATGACGGAATTTTTGAAAAATTTCTTCAAATCTTTATCGATCCTACCTAGTAGACACCGAAAATGACCCCCGTTAAAATTTATATATATCTATATATATATATATATATATATATATATATATGCATATATATATATATATATATATATATATATATATATATATATATATATATATATATATATATATGTCTGTTAACACGATAGCGGCCAGAGTTTTTGTTTTTTCGTCACGAAACTTGGTATATAGCATTCAATTAGCAAACGATTGAACGAGTTCGTTAACCACCAAAGTCGGTCTACCGGAAGGGGGGGTTTACCCCGAACCCAAAACACTAATTTGACTATGTCAGCCGTAATATTTGTTATATTTCAACGAAACTTGGTATTCGTAGTGGTAATATAGAGAGAAAAGTGAGATATAAAAATGAACTAAATCGGTTCATTAGAAGGGGGGGGTTTACTCCGGACCCACGATACCAATTCGCCACTACCAGCCGTGATTTTTGGTACATTTCGATGAAACTCGGTATTCGTAGTGGTAATCCACAGGTAAATAACTGTTGTAAAAATAAACTAAATCGGTTCATTAGGAGGGGGGGGGGGGTTACTCCGGACCCACAATACCAATTCGCCACTACCAGCCGTGATTTTTGGTATATTTCGACGAAACTCGGTATTCGTAGTGGTAATCCACAGGTAAATATGTGTTGTAAAAATAAACTAAATCGGTTCATTAGAAGGGGGGGTTTACTCTTGACCCAAATTCTTAATATAACGTCGTGGGTAACTCATGAGAAAGAAGTGTTGTAAAAATGAGCTGAATCGGTCAATCGGAAAGCGGGGGCTTAATTTGTAATATATTTCAATAGAAAAGCCCGTCAGACGTAGGTTCACAAAGCCGCCGCAAGGAGCGCTTTCTACCACTAGAGTGACTGTATCCTGTTCCTGCGTTAGATCAAAATACGATAATATGAGGTTTTTTGTATTTATTACGTAGTGTAATAGGTACCATGTGTAAACATAACTCTGGAAGCAAATTATTAATTGATCAGTTACTCATTACAAATTTAAAAGAGAACTATTCATGTTTTTATTTTATTTATGTAGGATATTTTAAGCAAATTGTTCTGGAAAGCAATCTACACTACCCGAATTCTGAGGAAAGTGCTTAGTTAAGCAGCTCCTGCGTGACGGACTTTTATTATTATTATACGAAAGATGTCAAATTGAGATTGTATACGTTAGCAGTCTGTAGGTGGAAAATATTGTGTTTATGGAAAGGCTGCTTACTATTATGAAAGAGGTTTGCAGATCAGACTGGAATAATTCAACAAAACCTCAAAGTAGACAATATGACGGCCATTTATAAAGTTTAAATCATTCTCTTTGATTCACGACTAAAACCACAATCAATTTCCGAAATAAACAAATCAATTTGTGATAAATAAGGTAGATATTGTCGAGGTTCGGTTGAGGTTAATAAAATAATATTTTTTGAAAAAAAAAATGCGTTATTTTTTTAGGGACGTTTCGGCTTGAGATCGTTGGAGAAAGATGCCGTATTATTATCACACACACGCACACACACACACACACACACAGACATATATATATATATATATATATATATATATATAGATAGATAGATAGATACGTATCTAAAATATTATTGTTGTTATTGTCTCTTTACTTGCAACGAGCTCTGATAAAGGTTTGAGCCTCAGGTCGAAACCTCGGAAAAACATATTTTTAGGCAAAAAATTTATGTTTATTAAACTCAATAGATCTACGACAATATCTCTCCTTATAATCTCAAAGGTGAATAATCTCCTCTGAATGAAATTATTATAATGATTCTTTATTATTATCCATAAGTAAATCCCCTAATAAATAAGATAAGTATACGAAATGTTCCAAATAACTCGAGCTGGCCTCTATTTTCAGACAATTTCCATCCATTTTCTTTGAATAAGTTCATTTTACGAATTCAATTGACAACAGCCATTGTAAAATAATAAGGCAAACCGAAATATCTCTTCTTCCACCGTAGCGAAATATCTGTCCGACTATTTTCTTTTACAAAGAGCAATTCTATTTTATAGAAAACGGATAACAACGTTTTCAACTTGGTTGCCATTGGATCGTCAAGCAAAAAAAATCGAAGACACTTTTTCCAAGGGATTGGAAAATAGGAAATAGCCATCTGACTCGTCGGAAGAGTTTTCAATGGCGAAGACTGTTTTCAATCTATTCAAAGAGTGACTTACGGCAAACCGACGGCCAGACAAAGGGAGGAGAGATGGGAAAACGGTTCTTTGTTGGACGTGTGTTGCTCGTTGTTGTTGTTGATGTTGTTTTGACAGGAGTCAAACGGATTGAATGGACGGAGTTGCGAGGGGGCGACCTCCCGTAGCTAGGTTCCAGGTGTGGGTTCTTTGTAGGTGCGGCATCCTTTTGCGGTACACTTAGAATGGCAAAGTGGTGGGTCTTTCATTGGTCGTATATCTTAAGAGGGGATGTCGGTCTGGCTTTTTGTTGGATGTTGTAAAATTGTTCTTGAGTGATTTTTTCGAAGATTCCCACAATATCGAAGTTTCCGACAAATCGTTATTTTTTGAAAAGTTATTCGCCATTCTGCAATTGTAACTCAGGTCTTCCCGTTTAACGCTTGGGTTTCTTACCAATTTGGACTTTTGATAAAAGTCCGGCTCGCACGAACTACGTAATCATAGTCACGAACTCTTCCATGTTCTAGATTGTTAGTATTTCATACCCCCAAAATGCTCTCAGCCCCCCAGAAATTCTTGCAGCCCCCTCCGAAATTATTTTTCTATGTTCCCTATACAAATCCCCACAGTTCGACCGATTTAGAACAAACTTGGAACAGTGGTAGGTCTTGACCCGGAAAGTCTCGTAGGCTAGGTCCAAAACGTCTACCCGTTGTTTGTCTGTTTGTCCCTTATACAAATCCACACCGTTTGACCGATTTTGACCAAACTTTGCACACTGGTAGGTATTGATCTGGGGAGTGTCTTAGGCTCAAAATATTCTAGGACTCACAGTTCGGAGGTCATGGGTTCGAAACTATGAATCGAAATATTTACAGATTTGCGTTATTAGATTTTAATATTACTTATTTGGTTTCAAATTTATTTTTGCTTTTTTAGATGCAGAAAGTCCCGTATTGCCAACAAAGACCCGTCAACTCCTTGTAACCTCCCTATTATTCCCCCAGTTTGACTATGGTTATTTGGTGAACGGAGGACTTTCTGACGATGTCAAGGCAAAACTCGAACTGTTTCATTCGTTTTATCCTCGGGATCCTGAGAGACTCCCACATATCACATTTCTACCAGGAGCTAAATTGGCTATTCCCTTTTTATCGTCGACAGTACCTCCTCGGCTCAGTCCTTTATCAAGTAATTCAATCCCGAAGACCATCTTATATTTTTCAACTCCTTAAATTTAAATCCACTGTTCACTCCCTTAACACCCGATCTCGTCCTTCCGATCTTTATATTCCTACCCGCCGAATAGCAATATTCGAAACATCATTCGTCACCCGCGCCACCTCGCTATGGAATTCCTTAGCTCTGTTTGTCCGCCGTTCTACCAACCTAGAAACCTTTAAATCCCGATTCATTCACCACTTTCTATCGCTGCAAGTTTTACCCAATCGCTAGTTTATATACAAGCTGTACATTATATACTGTTAGTATTTATAAGTTTATATATTAAATTCTTTGTAATTTCAAAATTATTCCTATGGGACTTGTGTCCCGGAATAAGAATAAAACATTTTCATTTCATTTCAAAAGTAGGTATAGCATGGCACGCCAGGTATCAGCTAGTTAATAATAAATGAATCCTACAACTTGGACTGGCTCAGGATCCTGATTTTTTATAAGAACTCTTAAAGGGCCACGAATACAATGAAGAAGGATTTCGGGAACACTCTAAATCGATAACAACCTACCGAACAGCTGTTCTTGGCGGCCTGTTAGCTAAAATTCCTTTTCCCCCCCACAGCACAGCCTCTCATGTTGTTGGTAGGCGGAGCAAATGCCCATCCGAGGAGATGGGTGCTTCGGGTTTGAGAATGATTCTCCACAGGTAATTATTGCAAACAATGTGACGACTCGGAACCGACAAAGAAACCCCGAGACAGGACAATGCCACGGCTGAAGGCCCTGAGAGTAATTCAATAAGATCCATTGATTGAATGAATGGATTGGAAATGATTGATAGTACAGACCAATCTTCTACACGTGTTTCTCTGCCTCCATCTCGCTCTTAGTCTCCTCCTCTTTCTTGATAGATGGATCAGTCACTTACCAATGGCTTCCTAACCTCGCTATAACAAGGCTGGCACTATTTTTAACACACTTCTTGCAAAACTAGTATCCTTCAAGTATTCACTGTATGTTACTGGCGTATAAACACACACAAATATATATATATATATATATATATATATATATATATATACACACGCGTATACATTTACGATATTCATCAATGATAACCTTGCAGATTTTTGCCCATAAACACAAACAAACAATATTCACAAAATAAATAAAAAAATAACAGCATAATTGGCATATGTCTGTCTGTCGGAGTCTATTTAAAAATTAAACTGACATTTAAATAAATTGTTATTAATCCACTAAAAGTAAATCATTTCAAAAGTTTCTTCACTTTTTTTTTTTTTAATATATATATTTATATATTTTTGCCGAAATAACAATACAAAAGGAAGAATTGGGCCCTAAGGAAATTTTGGGTCTGTTTTCGATTCGGCGCATGCGCATAACTCATTAGCTTTTCTATTGGCTATCCGTATGGGCAATTCCATTGGTTGCTGGTAGTAAAGTAACCTTTAACACTCAATTCAATCAAACTCGCAAAAATTAATAGAATTCTATTAATTTTAGGGAGTTGGATTGAGTGGAGATTTGATATATTTTTGAGCGACCGCAGCGAGTGGAAATACATAGCATGTATGGCCATAATGCGAAATAAATATAAATATGTTGTAGAACCACCGGACAAAAAAATCGGTGAGGAGGCCCCAAAACTTCACAATTATCATTGATTTTTATAAGATTTACCTTTATATTAATAAATATTGCTTGCTGAAATAAAGCCTGAAAGTTTTACAAATACCATATTTTATAAATATAGTAGTCAAAAAAATTACTTTTAATATTGATTACAGTGATTTTAAATACTTTACATTACTATATTAAACATAGTAATGTAGGTTAGAAACCACATAACATAAATTTTATATTATATGGTTTCTAACCTTTGATGACATGTAAGGAAGGAATAGATAACCTGCAAAGAACCTGTAAGCTAATCAATAAGCACCAAAATCACTACAGATACTTCAAAGTAACTAGATGTGCTGTTCGCAAACAGACCCGAATTTTTTTCGAAGCCATCGGTCCTGAAACGGTTAATCTGTTAGGCAACATTTTCTTCATTACGGACGTGCTGAGACTAGATCGGATCGGGAGAAATACTGATCTAAGGTAGATTCAGCCTGAGGGGGCACCTACACTGGACCCCTTTCCGATCCGATCCGATAGCCACCGAATGTCGGAAGAAAAACAAACAGATGCATCTCAATGGAGGGGCCTACATTGGTCCCGACCCGATCCAATCCAACGGCCACCGATTCTTGGCCATTCAAACTTGTTTGTTTCTAGACCGATTTCGGACCGACGAACAAAATGGCGCCAACCCACATATTGTGTTTCAAAAAGGTCTACAGGTTCTAAATCTTAACCGATTTCAATGCAATTTTTTTTTTTTTTTTTAAATCGAAGGAAATAAAATTTAGAACAACTTTGTCAATTCACATTCTTGTTTTTAGTTTCCCTTGTTTATTAAATTGTGTGGAAAGATTTTTTTAACCATCCAACGTCTATAACCTTCCAATGTTTATGACCTTCTAATGTTTATAACCTTCCAATGCTTATAACCTTCTAGTTACCTTTCTTATAGATAATTTTTAAATATGAATACCAATACTTCTCTTACCTCCAACATTCAACCTAATCAAAGGTTTCTATGCTTATTAGATGGTATTTCTTAAATTAATAACTTATTTTCACTTCACTACGAGGTCATTACTGACGAGCTGTGACTAAATCGGATCGGGTCGGGTCGAGACCAATGTGGGCACTCACGTCGGCCGCTGTCGATCAAACGAATTCGGATCGGGAGAACTACGGGTCCAATTTTTGTGCAGCCTAAGTATTTACATATTTTTGGGGAAGAGATATACGTCGGCGCTAATAGCCCAAATAGTTGATGCGCCGTTTAAAAAAAAAAATAAATAAAAAAATAAGAGATATACATTTGGTAGATATTAGAGCTGTAACTAAATGTTGTATATTTTCACCCAGAGAGCTATTTTTAGTCCAGAATTTTTAAGACCTTCTCTCTAGAGCTGTCGAAGAGTCACCCCTAGACCCGTCCGGTTGACTTTATGCGCCTCGACTTTCCTTCCCACAGTCGGGCTGCGGGCGTTATTGGATTTTTATTTTATTTCGGGGGCTCCCCGCAGGGGGTTCCATGTTTTCAGGATGGCCAGTAGAACCTCCAGTCACAGGGTTAACGAACTTGCGATATGCAACTTTTGGCGCCTCATCCACCATCAAGGAGTATCGTCTTGAATCTAGTCGCCGGTCGGCGGAAATCGTTAAACTTAATCTCTAATACTAAAATAAACTATTTCGTGAAATATTATTGAGAGTTCGATCCTTAAAAATTATCTGATCTCGAGAAACTAAAGCTTAAAATGGAATTTTATCGGCTTATTTAAGCGTACATTAATTCCTGTAAAATTCTTACTTTTGGTCAAGATCTTTAAGGAATTCTAATGATATTCTATGTTATTTTGATTTTTTACACAAAATATGGTTGTTTTAATATAGTCGGAGAGCTGGTAACGCACTTTTCAAGAAGTGTTTTATACACCTTGAAATTTTGCTATAATGTACCTCTTGGGTAGATAAGAAGGTAGTACGTGTTTCGTGGACACTCCTTGGAACACTAGGTACTTCGCATAGGGGAAAGGTGAAAAACAAAAAAATTCCCCAAAATACAGTTTTATTCAGAAACCAACTGTTTAAGGCAATTTTAAAATTAATAATAAATAAGGCAGGCACTTTTTAGGGGGTTAAAATTTAAATTAAAAAAAAACCAAAGTACCTAGTTTTTATTTTTAATATTAAATGAAGTGCTTTATTCACGCTGCGATTTAAACAGCGTCTTCAATGAACATATTTGAAAATAATTACAAAAGGGCAGACATTTTTGTGGGGTTTAATTATCAGAAAACAAAAAAATAAATGTTGCCTATGATAGACTGCAATAAACTGCGCGTAACCGTAAGAGGAAACCGTGGATCTTGCGTAACCGTAAGAGTGAATGAGAACACCGCGCATTTGTGGATATTCTCAGCTCTCTCATTGGTTCTTGTACATGATCTTGTACAGCTGTTCCGGTTTAAATGGCAGCGCGAATAAAACTCTCATTTAATATTAGAATAAAAACAATTAAGTTTTTTTTTTTTTTTTTTTTTTTTACCCCTTAAAAGTGTCTGCCATATTTATTATTCTTTGTAAAATTGTCTTAATTTTACACTTAAGATAGTTGGCTTCTGAATAAAACTGTATTTTTGGGAAATTTTTTTTTTGCACCTTTCCCCTTGCGAAGTACCTGGTGTTCCAAGGTATGTCCAGGAAACACATATTTACCTTCTTATCTGCCCAAGAGGTACATTATAGCAAAATTTCAGGATGCATAAAAAACTTCATGAAACGTTCCGTTACTTGCTCTGGGACTATTAGTCGAAACTATAAATTATTGGGTGACCAATTCGTTCCCGTTGGCTAAAAAAAGTCCAGTGGTCAAGACCAACTTCTCTCGTAATATTCCGAGTAGTTTTGTGATGTTTTTCTTCTACCAAGGCAAGCCGTCAGTTGGTCGGGAACAACAACTTTACGCCTTCTGCGACCTTTCTGGTCTTCAAGATCAAAATCTTCCCGATGACATTTTTGGAACCATCGGAGCACTGTGAATTTACTAATGCTTCTTTCACCCTAAGCAAAATTGATGTTGCGCGTTTGGACGAATTTCAGAGGTAAATTTCACTTACTCAATGACTAACTAAACTAATCATTGTAAAAAAAATAATAATAATATTATTTAACATTCTTTATAATCCTTTAACTAGATTTTATATTAACTTTGCTTACTTGACAACCCCTTGCCAAAACAAAATGTATATTCAAAATTTACATTATTTTTGCACTAACCCAAAGGGGGTAACCCTCACTCGGAACCCCGATTTTTTGTCAAAACTCTAAAAGAGCCACCAATGAGAACTATTTCAGGAAGACACAAATATCACTACTATCAGCTGATTGACACTAAAACAAAAATAATTTCACTTATCATTTTCTTACTGAAAATAACCATTGGAAAATAAGTTCTTCTATTTATTGGCCAGATATTCTTGTGTCTTAATTATATTGTAAAAGTGAAGTTCCATAGGACAAATTCTTCAAATGGATGCTAATGCGGACGGACTGGAGGAAGTTTGGTATTCATGGGAACACCTCGCAAAACCGCGGGTCTATAAAAGTGTCACACTTGAAGTGCAGTGTGGTTTCGCTTTACTGGGTGGAGTAATAAGTTACTGATTTACTGGAGACGTTAGGGCTTCGGAGATGTTCTTTGGCGGCTTTTTAGAATTTCCCGGAAAGGGAGAGGGAGACAGGAAGGGCGAGAGAGAGAGAGAGAGAGAGAGAGAGAG
>OX328131.1:14612082-14654497 GCA_946811695.1 Gonocerus acuteangulatus
AGTTTTTATAGCATGTGATTTGTTTGGGCCAAAGATCTGCAAAATCTGGGTTTAGATTTCAATTTGCATTGCTTAGTCTTGTTATAAAACAATATACTCTTGATATATTATCATATTACGTAAACGTTTTGTTATATTTTATTTATTTATTTTTCGAAGGGAAGAATAATATTCTGTCCATGTTTGTCGAGCAATTTTGTAGTATTTTAGCTGAATGAGGCAGAACATTATACTTATGGAGGAAATGTTTGTAGACACGACATTCGTTAAAAATGTGTTCAATATTTATGATAGTGTTAAATTTTGAGCATTTTGGTGGTTTATCTTTTTATATTAAATATCCATACGTTAGCATTGAGTGTCCAATCTGAAGTCTGGTTTTTATATTGAATTTTATATTTGTTCATTTTGTTTTACCTATCATATTTATAATGTACGTTTTAATTATTTTAATTTCTTTACTTCTTAAGGATGCACACTTGTTAGATTTGGCTTGCAGCCTACTGGTCTAACGAAGCAAATGGCTAATGGGTTGTTATTATTTTTCCTACAAGCGTTTCACCTTTTTTTTGTGCCTCTTCGGGTGAAGATGGTATAAGTACATAGCCTTTATTCGAGAAGTGTAGAACCTTCCACCAGTAGGGCCACGTCGAGACTGATTGTAAACAAACATTGCACCCGAGGACTACAACCTCTTCGAGCAGAGTGGATTACAAGATCCGTTCCTCGTCGAAAGAGCAAGAGGGCAGCCGAAAAGGGGTCGATGGTCCTAGAGAGGCGAAGAACAAAGAGCGGGAGAGAGAGGTGCCCCTTGTGACGTAGCAAGATGGCGACCACCAAGTAATTACTCCCCCCCCCCCTCCCCCTAGCTTTCTGATTGATGGTGCCGCCCTCTCCGCCTCGTCGGAGATTTGGGTCACCTTCCACTTACTATCCACGGTCACCATCCCTTACAAACTTTCTTATCATTAGGGCTTTGATAAGGAAGTCTGTGATAATGTCTTGATCCTCCTTATTCCTATTGGTTGCATTAAGTATATAAAACACCTAACGGGGGTGCATACATAACTCCAGGATATAAATACATAACGTAAATAATACACCCAAACACCTTCAATGCAAGTTGTTTAGTTGGTTGGTTTAGATTTTCAGAGCAAACAATTTAAGGTTAAAATTACCCGGTTTGTTGTATCACTGATATTTATTTTACCGACATAATCTATTAGTTTTTTTTTTGTGGTGTTTAACGGCGCACAATGGGGCCAAACGAAATTTTGTGTTTCAAAAAAGGCTACAGCCTCTAAACCTTAACCGATTCCAATGCACTTTTTTTTTTTTAAATCTATGCTAATAAAATTTAGAACAACTTTGTCTCATCTAACTTAATATCAGCACTGATGTTGTAATTAAACATTCAAATTCTGATTAGACTTGGAAAAATCAGACTGACACATCTTCATAACTTAAATTTATTTTAATCCAACAATGAGATTAATTGAAATAATATGATTTTTGAATTGTTTTAAATAGATTTTGATTATTTCCAAGTAAAAATTTGAATGTTTAATTTCAACAATATCAGTGCTAAAATTAAGTTTGACGAAAAATTATATATTATTTAATTTTCAATTGTAAAAGTGTGTGAATTATTTACACATTATTTAATAAACAGGGGAAACAAAAAACACTAATCTGGCTAGACAAAGTTGTTCTGAATTTTAATAGCGTTCATTTAAAAAAAACTTTTCTGTAATCGGTTATGATTTAGAGGCTGTAGCCTTTTAGCACGTTCCTCCTGAAAAATTTCTTCAAATCTTTATCGATCCTACCTAGTGGACACCGAATATGACCCCCGTTAAAATTTATATATATATATATATATATATATATATATATATATATATATATGTCTGTTAACACGATAGCGGCCAGAGTTTTTGTTTTTTCGTCACGAAACTTGGTATATAGCATTCAATTAGCAAACGTTTGAACGAGTTCGTTAACCACCAAAATCGGTCCACCGGAAGGGGGGGTTTACCCCGAACCCAAAACAGTAATTTCATCCGTCATGCCAGCCGTAATATTTGTTATATTTCAACGAAACTTGGTATTCGTAGTGGTAATATAGAGAGAAAAGTGAGATATATAATTGAACTAAATCGGTTCATTAGAAGGGGGGTTTACTCCGGACCCACAATACCAATTCGCCACTACCAGCCGTGATTTTGGGTATATTTCGACAAAACTCGGTATTCGTAGTGGTAATCTACAGGTAAATATGTGTTGTAAAAATAAACTAAATCGGTTCATTAGGGGGGGGGGGGTTTACTCCGGACCCAAATTACTAATATACATATACCGGTCGTTATTTCTGCTGTATTGTAACGAAACGCGGTATACGTCGTGGGTAACTCATGAGAAAGAAGTGTTGTAAAAATGAGCTGAATCGGTGAATCGGAAAGGGGGGTTTACTTTGTAATATATTTCAATAGAAAAGCCCGCCAGGCGTAGGTTCACAAAGCCGCCGCAAGGAGCGCTTTCTACCACTAGAGGGGCTCTATCCTGTTCCTGCGTTTGATCAAAATACGAAAATATGAGGTTTTTTGTATTTATTACGTAGAGTAGTAAGTACCATGTGTAAACATAACTCTGGAAGCAAATTAATAATTGATTAGTTACTCATTACAAAATCAAAAGAGAACTATTCATGCTTTTATTTTATTTATTTAGGATATTTTAAGCAAATTGTTCTGGAAAGCAGTCGTCACTACCCAAATTGTGAGGAAAGTGCTTAGTTATGCAGCTCCTGCGTGACGGACTTTTTTAAAACTCAAAATGTCGTCTGGCCCCACTGTGCGTCGTATCAATAATTAGGCTATTAACGCCGAGCTATCTACAGGTTGCCACCCTTTTATATTGCCAACAGCAAGTGGCCGGACACTCATTCAAGTATTTGCCACGCACGACGTTGCTTAACTTCGGTGATTAACGGAACCGGTGCTCTCAACGTGGCTGTATTAGTGTTATTTCATTATTTCGTATGAAAGCTTTTCTCTTTTCTTACACACATTATTTGTTGATTATTTTTTTCCTAATTTATGTAAGTAGTATTCAATATTGGATATACTACAAGTAGGGGCACTAATGGCCAAGATGTAGATGCGCCGTTTAAAAAAAAAAAAAAAAAAAAAAAAGAAAAAAAAAAAAAGAAAAAAAAAAAAGAAAAAACTACATATGTTTATTCATATATAAATTTTTATTTTATTGTTCTTCTTTCTTCAAATTTTATTTATTTTGTATATAGGTATTGTTGCTTCATATATTTTTATAAGTTCGGAGTTGCTAAGAAAAACGACTATTTCATCTGTTATTTTTGTGTCGTTACTCAACTCCTTTATTCCTTCCAGAAGTGGTGTCATTGGACTGTGCAGTCCATATCTTTAGATTTCCCTCACCGTGTACAAGACAGCTTGAGGGTAGAGTTGAATTGTACAATCCATCGAAGTAGAATGATAAAACCAATAAATTAACTGTACAGACCAATGAGGCCGGGACTCTGCAGGCCAGGCCTGATGTGTGTGGAAAAGAGGATATTTGCTTCACATTCTGCGGGTCTACTATAACTGGACTGTGCAGTCCCTGCCTTGAGGTTTATTAACTTTTCTTATGTGTGCGAGACCCGTTCAGTCCAAACCTTAAGGCCAAACTGTGCAGACTCTGCCTTCAGATTTGAACTGAACGTTTATTGCCAGCTTAACCTTTGAACGACTATACCAGCAGAAAAAAATCTTCAGTGCGTGTCCGAGTTTTGAACTCAGACCTTCCAGAACATTAGTCCAGTGCTCTGCCACTAAGCCAATTTCGACCCCATGATATCCAAGAATGGTGAGTTCTTAATTTGACTCTATTTATTGCTAATGCAAATTATTCTTGCATTTACGGAACTCACTACTAACAATAATAAGTTGGTATTTTATGTTTTTATAAATGTTTCATTTTTAATAATCCTCTATTATAGTTAAAGGTCACGTTGTCATCAAAAGGCAACGAACCACAAATCCTTTTACCGCTGAATTCCTAGTAAAATAAAATTAGAATTATTTTACAGCCAATATTATTTTGCAAGGAAAATATCGGCAGGACTAAAGGAAACCCCCAACTTTAATGGTTCTCATTAAAATCCCCGGGCAGTAAAAATAGTAGGGAAAAAGTCTACTTGAAGCTGTTAATCGGCGTGAGAATACAATAAAGAATAAATCTCAAGATTGTGGACTTTACGAGTCAGGGGAAAAAATTTATTACCCCCGAGTTAAGATAAATAGCGTGTCGTTCCTGTCTTGAGGCACCTGTAACAGAACCACCGATTCGACTTTTTTACTCTGGGCTTTCACACAGATAAACCGCAATCTCCATTTTATTTTATTTTACTTTTAATTTTATATTGTAACTTTAAGAAAAAATATGTTTTATGGAAGAGAAAATAAAGGAAAAACGCCCACTTAGGAGTTCCCTCCGTTTGGATATCGGCCCACCGTTGGGTACTAAATATACAATGTCATTTGATTTATTTGCTTTGCAAAATACTTTAATGTATCCGATGTAACATATTTAAACTTTTGCAAGTGTTATTATTTTTCGGTACGTACAAAAATGAAGAAATAGTTGGGTCCTTCCATGAAGAAAATGAAACAATACTTCGTAACTATAAACGAATAATTAATGATGACGACAAGTTTTAAACGGGAATCGACTAAAAATAATGCTGACACTATTAACACCCGTTAATTTGATTTGTGAGATGTAAATAGTTTGCTGTCGAGGTAAATAGTTCAAGGAATAGTCGTGATCAGAGATTGGCATAATTTTATTTATGAATAAAAATACGAATTTATTCGTACTTCTTATATTTGTGAATACGAATATAAATAAATTCGTACTTCATATATTTGTGAATACGAATATAAATAAATTCCTATTCATAAGTGTGAATACGAATTTATTTTTATTCACATATATTAAATATAAAAATACAAATAAAATTTTATTCGCAAATTTTTCTGCGAATACAAATAAATTCATAGAAAAAATTGTAAATAATCACAAAAAAAGTGAATATTTACAAAAAATCAAGTGATTACAAAAAAAAATCACATTAAAATATACGAATACAAATTTATTCACATTATAATAAAAATTTAGTCACAATAAAATTCGCAAATAAATTATGAATTTATTCGTATTAAGATGATATTACGAAAGTTATTGGTGTTTTTTTTTTAATTTATTGTTGAATTTATTTATATTCGTATTCACAAATATATGAAGTAAAAATTTATTTATATTCGTATTTACAAATATATGAAGTACGAATAAATTCGTATTTTTATTTATAAATAAAATTATGCCCATCTCTGGTCGTGATTCAGCTAAAAAAAACAGTCAAATTTTCCGAAAAACTGCTAAAAAAGTATAGTGAAAAATAACCGAGGATAATAATCAAAATAGTAAAAAATATATTAGATCATGGAAACACGGTGTAAAACAACTTTTTATGTCCTTATGAAGTAACAAAATATTTTTACAAAATGCAGTTTCTTACATAACTAAGTTTCTGTTTGTCTATTCGAATAAAAATGTTTTGTTATGTTAATATACCTTAAAAAAAAAATGTTGTATACCCTCTTTGCATGACCTAATTTTTGTTACTATTTTGATTATTTTCCTCGTTTATTTTTCTATATATTTTTTCTTAGCTGAGGAAGGCTGCAGTTTTTTGGAAAATTCGACTGTTTTTCGACTCTTGACTATTCCTTGAATTATTTAGCAGGACGGCTAACTATATATTATTACGGTTAAAATGAGTAAACAACATTTTTTTTTTTTTTTGTTTTTTGCGTATTAAGTAACAAAACATTTTTGAAAACTAACTTATATATAAAACTAAATTTTATAAAAATCGTTGTTTTGTTTTACTTCATACGGACATAAAAAAAAAATTTGTATGGCCAATTTGCATTATCTAATACATTGTTTGATATTTTTACTATCCTCTTCGTATCTGTCTTGAGGCACCTGTAACAGAACCACCGATACGACTTTTTTACTCTGGGCTTTCACACAGATAGGCAATCTCCATTTTATTTTATTTTACTTTTAATTTTATATTGTAACTTTAAGAAAAAATATGTTTTATGGAAGAGAAAATAAAGGAAAAACGCCCACTTAGGAGTTCGCTCCGTTTGGATATCGGCCCACCGTTGGGTACTAAATATACAATGTCATTTGATTTATTTTAATGCTTACAAGATTTGGATCTTTTAGCATGGGGAGGGGGTTACTATATAATTGTATTAGTTTACTAGTGTTAATTGATATAATCTAGTAACAATAATATCAATAATCTTAAACCTAACACCTAAGTAAGATATTTACAAATCTGGAATGGAAATACAATCTTTGTTTATAAATTAACACTATAATGCCGAATTGGTTAAACAAAAGACTAGGGTAATGAAAAGATAAAGTGTACCAACCAATGCGTATTAGACAGGCATTTATCCTAGGATTATTACTACATTTCTACATAACTTAAAATACAAGAAAATCCTTCTAAAATAAATTAAGCCTTATAAGCAAGTTGATATACATTTATTTGAAACAAAAATCTGTTTTACATAAATTTTATTAAATTAATGTTTGCACATAAAAAAAAATCATTAAAATCAATAATAAATTATATATCCCTTAATGACATCATTCTATACAAGATTCACTCTATATAATATTTCATTAATAACATATTTTCTTTATTATTAAAATTAAATTATTTTTAATTTATTTTATACAATTCCAGTGATATTGTTTAATTTATACTGCATACGGCGTTGGGTACTAAATATACAATGCCATTTGATTTATTCGCTTTGCAAAATACTGTAATGTATCCGATGTAACATATTTAAACTTTTGCAAGTGTCATTATTTTTCGGTACGTAAAAAAATGAAGAAATAGTTGGGTCCTTCCATCAAACACATACTTCGTAACTATAAACAAATAATTTCGGGAATCGACTAAAAATAATGCTGACACTATTTAAACCCGTTTATTCGATTTATTAGATGTAACTAGTTTGCACTAGAGTTGAATAAACAGTCAAATTTTCCGAAAAACTGATAAAAAATTATAGAGAAAAATAACCGAGAATAATAATCAAAATATTAAAGAATATATTAGTTCATACAAATAGGGTATACAACAATTGCTTTTGTCCATATGAAGTAACACATTTTTTTAATAAAATGTAGTTTCATACATAACTTAGTTGCAGTATGTTTATTCGAATGAAAATGTTTCGTTATGGTTATATACCTAAAAAAAATTCTTGTATACCCTTACTATTTCGATTATTTTCCTCGTTTATTTTTCTATATTCATTTTTTGAGCTGAGGAAGGCTGCAGCTTTTTGGAAAATTTGGAGAAACCAGGACGGTTAAATATTTATTATTACGGCTAAACTAGCGTATAAAACAGTTTATTTTATTTTATTTTTCCTTTTAAGTAACAAAAAATTTTTAAGCGCACAAACATTTAAAAACTAAGATATATATGAAACTAAATTTTATAAAAAATGTTGTTTTGTTTTACATCATACGGACAATTCGCATTATCTAATGCATTGTTTGATATTTCGGCTATCCTCTTCGTTAATTTTGTATAAATATATATATAAATAATATATATATATATATATATATATATATATATATATATATATATATATATAAACAAAAGTTATTAAGATGTTGGAATGAGAAGAGTAGAAACTTTCAAATTTTATATTCAATTTTAATGCTACGTTTTGGACTACATTATTCTTCGGCGTGATGGTGTAATTTCAAAAGGTTTATGGAATTTTAGTAATAAATTATCATAAATATTGAATTCAAACATTAGATAATATTAGTATTAAGTAATACCTTCAGGATATTTAAATTATTTTCATAATGTGCCTTGCTGAAATCCAAGTAACGCCATGTATATTATGGACGTTTGGCAATACAACGATAAATTTAAGGTGACCATGGATAAATATGGTCCTCCATCACAAGAGCACGCCGAAAATCTGACGTTTTTTGTTAGCCGAATCCCAAATATTCATTGACTACCTCCATCTCATTATTTATGTATTTTGTTTTTAAATTTATATATATAAGCTATTTTAAGGATTGTGGCGTAAACTAACCACCTAGCTGAAGGATGGGCGTAGTTAAGCAGCTTCTGCGTTACACACTTTTTGCTCCCAAACTCATCAGGAATTTGTGACGTGCCCTCAGGCAGATGTCGAAGAACGGCAGAAATGTTCGGACTGTATCTGTTAAAGCGTACACATGCTTACAGCTGTCGAAAAAAACGGGAGCCGAGACAAAGAAAGAATGACAAGACCTAACCCGGTTCAAGGAAGGCTGTGATACCGGTGGAAAAAGCGAGTACCGCCTCCAAGTATGGCGAACCCGGCGTGTGTTTTTCTCTCGCGACGTGTCGTCCCATGGGGGCGCTACCGTCTCAGCAAAGTCCGTCTCCGCGCCAATTAAAATAACACGTGTTGCCCCGCGCAAAAAGCGCGCGGGCTTGAAGATCTTTGCACCCAGATAAGGTGGAAGGAAGGCTGTTTTTCCAGTCCTCGCCACCATCTAAAGGCAAACTTTCTTCTTTTTGCCTGTTTGATTCTTCTTTGCCCTCTTCTTCGTCTTCTCCGGGCGGTTTGACGTCGCCTCTTGTTTGCCAGTCATTAGCGAGTATTCGCCTACCGAATGAACAGTAAAAAAAAAAATCGGGTGCGATGGTTAGACGAGTTCCTTTCCCAGACTAAAGATCTGTGCAATACCTTTTCTGGACTTGGGTTGTTCTTCCTTTGAAAAGAAATGCTTATTTATTTATTTAGTTAAACAGTGCAACAAGGCCAACCATTTTTCAAGCAACGCTCACTAGTAAACCATTAACCGTAAAACCGCAAACGGTCGTGCGGGACGAGCATCTAGTTCTTCCTATACTGTTTTCCTGTCTGATAGTTGTTTAAAATATTTTTTTTTTTCATCCTACGATTTGATGGGAACTTTGATCACGCACCTGGAGGAGTTATTAGAGGGACGGAATACGAAAAACTATTAGCCAAGCCGATCGTGGAGGTGCAGAACCTAAACCGCAAATATGCGTCTAGGTCAGCGCTGATCTAGGAGGTCTAGGTATCCTAAGAGCGTGTACTAGTAGGATATTACTGCGGCCTATAATTAGGTTGTCAGGCTTTTATAATCTGCATATTACGTAGTTTTCTCAAAGACGGTCACCAATCCGATCCCACACAAATTAATGACCTGCCTATACAAGACAAAAATACACTCAATCGCCTCTTTAGCCACCGAATCCCTAATCGTTCATATATAACACATTCCTGCGCTCCTCGATATTTGTCGCGGCATAAGCGTCGATTCCCATGCCAAGATTAGCCAGATCCCGTTACGCTATTATAGACTGAGAATTTAATCCTATCAAACATGTTTATACTGTCTATTGAGTTGTATTGTTTACCGCTCTTTAATAACAATAAACATTTATATATCTGTAATAATGCTTTAACTTTATGATAGGGAGGAGTAAATATTTTCTTTTAATATGATTCCGTTTCTTGTTTACGGAAAGAAGTAGTTTATTTAACTTTCTAAAATTATTCTTGAGTATTTCTTTGTTTCAGACACAAGAAAAAGGCAACAACAAGCAGAAGTGGAGCGCTAATAAAAAGAGAAAACAAATAGAAACGAATGGACTTAAAAATTTCAAAGAGGATTAATAAATCGAACAGTCTTTTTTATGAGATTTGTAACGAGATGGTTGGCAAGCGATAAGCCGGCAATAAGGAAATACAGGTGGCATAAAATAGTGTAACAACTGAGCGCATTGAGCTAAGAAAAATCCGAGCCAACATGGCTACATGGATCCCAACCAAAAGAGCCATTACAGACCACATGCAATTAGCCCCAACAAGAGAGCCAATACTCACCCCTAGCGCGTTAAACTTTATCGGTAAGCGAGTATGATGTATGTTCGTAGGCTTGCGGTTAACATCAGCATCATTCTGTCGGCAGAGGGATGGAAAAGTTAGAGGTCTGAAGACCGGCAGTGCCACTTAGATGTACACAGTGTAAGTCCTAAAAAGTCCGACTCGCAGGAACTACGTCATCTTAGCGCGGGTACGTACATCTCGAAGAAATGGAATAGATTAGCATCACAAACCACAGGAAACTGACAGTAGCAAACTTACACACAAGCGGGTAATTCTTAAACTCTCAATACAATTATGTACTGAAAACGTACTTACTCTTCGACTTCTGCTGAGAAGGCTCTATTCTAAACAACCGAAAATTCGTTGTCATTTAAAGTATCTTGTTTTACTAGCAAATTCGTTTTACTGTTATAATCAACTGTAAATATGTGCTTCATGGCGAATAAAATTCCATTCTGTCGTGGGTTAAATCATTCTATAAAATAAAAAATAATAATAACTTCAGTTGGAGGATATGAGGAAGGTTATATAGATAGGATAATTAAAAAAAAAACTATGTATACATCATCATGATTAGCCACAGCCATCTTGATTACCACAGCCACTCCAAACATATTACCATTACCTTTCACCGTTTCTTAGCTTATTTTACTACAATACTAATTTTACTGATAAATGCAATTTAAAACAAAAAACAACCAATTAAAAAGTGAGGTAAACAAAGGGAAAAACCGTTTCAATAGACTTTTTTACACTTTTTAAGTTTTAAGCGCTTATATCTCTGATTGACGTTGCCCCATCGAATATTGCTTCAGAACATTTTTTGTAGAGAATTTAGTAAGCATTCGAATGGTGACCTTCCACTTACCACGATTTCCCAACCGTTATCGAGATATTTACGAAAAATGTATGAAGATCCAAAAACTTTTCATGTTTTATTAATAAAATATTTTTTCGCATACTTCCTTAACTCCAAATGTAACCAAAATTTAAACATCTTAGTTGGGATGAATTTCCAAGATGTAGAAAATATTTCAATTGAATCCCGCGATTCTAGGTACCCACAAAAAAATAGTGACTTATAAAAACATTTATTCCACTTTTCTCAAAAACGGTTAAAGATATCGCTTTAAAAATGGTTTCATTCGTTTTCCTATGTTAAGGGACCTATAAAACAAGTACCTACAAGCATATGAACTCAAAAACGTTCGCGTTACGATTTTTTTTGCGCGAATTTCGCCCCAAAAACTATCTTCCAGTGGGCGGATTCTGCTGGCTAACGAACTTGACCTTTGAAATCAGACGACAGATTTTTGTACAAAATTTCATCAAAATCGGACCATTTCTGAGCTTGCTAGAGCGCGAACAGACAAGCATATATATAAATATATACATATATATATACAAATTTTAGCCACCTATATTTTCGTGATCTATAGGGTCTGAAACATGAAAGTTTCTAGTCGGTATTTCTGGATTGCCTAGTGAGGTCAACCTCATAAGCGGGTTCTCCCTATGGAGATAGGGAGTAACCGCGCTAAAAGAGAGCAGATACTGACGGCAACGTGGTAAGCCCCAAAAAGAGACCCCTTACTGACTAGCACACGGTAAGCCAAAATAAGAAGGCCACTACTCATCGAAACGCGGTAGGCCCCAAAAAGTGTTCTGATATTGACCGAGCGCGTTAAGGACCAAGAGCAGAGCCAATTCTGAGCGCAGCGCGGTAAGCCCAAAGAGAGCCGATACTAACCTCAACACTGTAAGCCCCAACAAGAGAGACGATACTGACATCAACACAGGAATGCCCAACAAGAGAGCCGATACTGACTTCAACACTGTAAGCCCTAACAAGAGAACCAATACTGAGGTCAACACTGTAAGCCCTAACAAGAGAGCCGATATTGACCTCAACACAGTAATGCCCCAACAAGAGAGCCGATACTGACCTCAACGCTGTAAGCCTTAAAAAGAGAGCTGATATTCACCGCAGCGCGGTAATACCTAATGAGTAGAGAGTATTCATTCTTCGGGAATGTGTCCGCAAGCTTCTAACGTAGCAGAGAAGGTGTATATGCTTGGGTTTGCAGAATGCATCCGCATCTTTGTGTGACGATGTGCGTCACTCAGTTTTTGATCGATTCTTTGTTTGACTCATTCTGTAAGCCCGAACAGGAGAGCCAATAATGATCTTAACCCGGCAAACCACGAGAAATCTGGTACTGATCTCAACATGGTAAGCCGCAACAAGAGATCCGATACTGACCGCGCGTGTTAAGCGCCAAGAACAAAGCCTATACCGACCGCAGCACGATTAGCCCCAACAAGACTGTCGATACTGGCCGTGCGCGTTAAGCGCCAAGAAATGAGCCTATACCGAACGCAGCACGATAAGCCCCAAAAAGAATACCGAGACTGGCCGTGCGCGTTAAGTGCCAAGAAATGAGCCTACACCGACCGCAGTACGATAAGCCCCAACACGAATACCGATACTGGCCCTGTGCGTTAAGCGCCAAGAACAGAGCCTATACCGACCGCAGCAAGATAAGCCCCAACAAGAATACCCATACTGGCAGTGCGCTTTAAGCGCCAAGAACAGAGCCTATACTGACCGCAGCACGATAAGCCCCAACAATAGAGGTAAGCCCCGGTAGTGGCCAGCTTTACATCAAGGACCTCCGGGGCAGACAGCCTCCTTTATATTCAACCTAAATTAGTCCAATCCCGAAGATAAGAATCTGCTTCAGTAGTCGCCGCCAAGGTCGGTGGCTCTTCCTTTTACCATATTCACCACATCTCTTTAGTCACATTTGGAATTCAGGTTATGGGTGTTTTTCTCTTTTATTCGTGTCGGGATTTATCTAATTTGATCATAGTATTGTTTTGGGTCATTCGCTTTTGAACTGCTTATGCGGAACGGGTTAAGAATTCTCCTAATGCGAAGAAGACGAGCAAATAAGTCCATCGAATCCCTTATTGTCATTATATTATACCTTACTTCATAAAATGGAGCTTTATGAAATAACCACACCCCCAAAAGCAGAATGTTAGCTTACCTAGTAGGTTCATAAATAGTTGAGCTCGGATTAATAAAACTTCTCTCTTTTTTGATCCATGAATTTTATTTTACCCTACGCCTAAAACATAATGAGAAATGTTTGTAACTGAAACCTACCAAAACGATAAAAATGAATCTATTAAAAATCATAGGATTTTCACGTTACTAACTCGGTTGATCAAATAAATGGGAGAAATTACTAAACGTCTTGGTATTTGCATGTCTCCTTTTATTATAAGGACATTTTTCTTGGTCTTACTACAGTTATTGCAATATATATATATATATATATATATATATATATATATATATATATATAGAGAGAGAGAGAGAGAGAGAGAGAGAGAGAGAGAGTGAGAGATGAAAGAATAGATAGATATAGAGAGTTTATGAAATATTCGACTTGATTCTTAACATCGGCATAACTTTTTTTATTTATGATCCGATTGATATGAAACAAAAACTAACAAATAAGAGAAGCTTACAACAATATATTAATGAAAACCGCATCTAAATCGGATAAGCTTTATTTTAGATTAGAGTGCACTAACGCACAGACCAAAATTCTAATAATCATAGTTTTGGGTTCTATTCCTTTGATAAAGGCTCTTATTAATACTTTTTACTCATATATCATCCAAATACTGAAAGCAATCCGTTACATTTTTATTATATAAATAATCTCAAGGTTTAGGTCCGCCAGTATATGTACTGTTGTCATATCTGTAGGTAGAGTCCGTCGTCACTGGCAACGGTGAGAGTACTTTGGGCGAACGCTTTCGACGTAAACACAACATTCTCAAGCCGGTGTTAAGTTAGTACTGAACTTCAGTATTGATACTAAAGTTCAGTACTAACTTAACAGCGGCTTGAGAATGATGTGTTTTAGTCGAAAGCGCTCGCCCAATCTACTCTCATCGTTGCCAGTGACGACGGACCTTACCAACGGGTATGATTTTTATTATATGTACAGATTAGTACGTTCCAGCTTTCCAAACCCTCATTGACGTAAAATGCACCAAAATCAAGACAAGATCCAAGCCAGACTAACCACGTGTAACGTCAACACGATGCGACCCCAGCCACGGTTATCCCTCGGAAGATGTCTTGAGAATCGAGCTTGGAATGCTTGGGACAGGATGTACGTCCCCTGGATGCTGTGGTCTAGAGGTCCGATGTCCGAGGATGGTGTAGGTTACCACATTACGTAAAGTATCTGGGTGAAAGGACTGGGGGCCCCACTTCCTCTCCTTCAAAACAGAACCCTATGACATCCCAAGATCCGTGGGCCTTTAGAGCTACTCGGTCGGGGCGTGGATTGCTGATGACGCATCCAGCACTATAGAATACCTACTGATGTTGCATCTTGCTTACGTGGTGCATATTTCAATTAAAATAAACATTATTCCTAGTTTTCTTCAATTTTAGACGAAAGGTTCACATTAGTAGAGATATTAGCAGTAAAATAACCTACGAATTTTTAAAATTATAAATTAAATTTAACGATTTTTTTTTTATTTACGCCCTACAATGTCAGGGTTTGCAGCAACAAAGAGTTAACTCCAATTTTTATAATTTTTGAGAGAGTAAAAAATCTGTTAAAAAATAGAGAACGTATGTAATTGTCACCAACAACATTATGTTTTAGCCAAATTCCATCGAATAAATTCCTCAAATTCACAATTCTAGAGTCAATTGTGTTCTGGAGTTAACTCTTTTTTTTGTCCGAAAATAGTAAGGAAGCACTGAATAAGGAAAATTTTCATGAAAATTGGTTTCAACAAAAATGTGCCATCATGGTAGAGTCCTAGCCAGAACACAGCGCTAGTAACATTTTTTACTGTAAGGAGCACCTGATGATAGCAGATTTGTGTTCAAAGGCCTAGTGAAAAATAAATAAATTTTGGTTTACCTTCTGAAATATATATATATATATATATATATATATATATATATATATATATATATATATATATATATACATATATATATATATATATATACATACATCTCATGAATTCCAAATTGTTTCTACCATTATGGATGAGGAAATGAAAAAATCGTTTTAGTCCGAAAAAAGAAAAGAAAAGAATTCAGCACAGGCTTTTTCACAAATTACACTCAGCTATTAACCGGTAGCGCCGGGCAACTGAAGAAGGTACATTATTATTCCCGAAACGTAAGCCATGACAAACACTACAATGGGTCGGCACCTTTATGCCCTCAGACTAGGCGTGTATTTACCGACCAACTCCTAGGTGCTTCCAGAGCACACTACACTCAGCATTGTAAACACGACGTTCCCAAGACAAGACGCTTCCTCGTTTCAAGGGAATTCCTTCCAGAGACGAGGATTCCTATGGGAGCTGTCATTTCTTCTATGGGCACTACAAATTTACAAGAATCTAGTAATTCCTGAGCAAACTCTTAGGTTAGCAATGTTGCTGAAGTGACAACAAAAGTTAGTGTCACTAGTTCACGGTCAATTCAATATATTCCAATATATTTTGCGCCTCAGATCTAGGTGTATCATGCAAGACAAACAAACACACACACACACACACACATATATATATATATATATATATATATATATGTGTAAAAAAAAAATAATCAGTCCCGTAACAGGCCATAAGGGCCCAGAGGGGCAGATACTGTAGAGGTATCTGATTCTTGACCGTGCGGCACAGCAAGAGTCATTAGCACCCAAGGTACCCATTATTAATTAAATTAATTAAAGGCTGGGTGAGCCTAGGGACGATCTGGGACCCCAAATCCAACCCTCGATCGGCAGCACTAGAAGAAAAAATCTTGAGTGCGCGCTCGGGTTTTGAACCTGGTCCTCCAGTTCATTAATCGAGTGCTCTACCACTGAGCTAACCTCGCCCCCATATATATGTATATCGTATATATATATATATATATATATATATATATATATATATATATAAATATATATATATATATATATATATATATATATATATATGTATATCGATATATATATATATATATATATATATATATATATATATATATATGTATGTATGTATATCGTGTATCGCAAAAATATTACAATATGAAAGGGGAGAAACTAGACTAAAAATGTAGTTAATGCTGCCAACCTCATGGGCGTATATAGGAAATAATTTCGGGACGGGCTGGGAAAATGTCGGGGGGGGGGGGCTGGGATCATTTCCGGGGTATGGAATATGAAAAATTTCGAGCTTGGAATAGTTTTAGGAACTAAAACGCTATTACGCCTAAAATGAACTATTTTTTATTAACTAAGTGGTCTTATTTAATTTATTTTTAAGATTTTTATGACACATTTTTACCATGAAATGAAAATTTCGGGAGGGGCTGCAGCCCCCTCAGCCCCCCCCCTTAAATACGCCCATGGCCAACCTCACGTTTCGTTTTGCTCCTTTTTACTGGGCAATATTTCGCCGGATTCCTCACAGGCTTCTTCAGGCTGTCATTCGCCCTTGCTGGTTGGTATGGGTTATTATTCCCTTTCGCAGAAATGAGGAGCAAGACCGCTGGAGAAAGAAGACGCATCATAAACACATATAATTCCAAAGACAAAACATATTTATGCAAACGCGCAACCACGAATGCACTAATAGTTTACTCAAGATTAAAATTAGTACTAAAAAATACCCGTCACGCAGGAGTTGCGTGACTAGGCGCATTGCTCAGCTAGGTAGTTAGTTTAATGCAATGTAACAAAAATTCCGGTTTTTGGCATATTAACCGATCAAGGACCACGCCCGAAATATCTCTACTGAACGAATTAACTCGGGCACTGAGGATTTTATGGATGTTTAATGAATTTACTATTTTTACCAATACAACACTTTTTATTACTTTTGGCTAGGTTGTTTGATACGTTTGAGTGGGGGGCTGCTTCATTAAGGCCCGAGTTTGAGTGGGGGGCTGCTTCATTAAGGCCCGAGTTTCCTCGAAATGTTTTTTATCCTTACAAAGCTACATCTATTGAGCTTTTTCTGTGGAAAATTGGTACATAAGTGACCGTTAATAATTTGGGTCCGTAGTAAACGCAGCATTCTTCCCCGCAATACTCTACAGCAAGATTTGTTTGGGTAAAAATAAAAATTGTAAAAATACAAAAATAAGATACGCCCCTTACTTTGTTCTCTAACTATTGTGTGAATCTTATACGCGTTCTGGGTGTAGAGTTACGGTATTTTTTTTTTGTTTTGTAGCCTTTGGTCCCACCCCAACCATGACTTTAGAATGGAAGGTAACAAGAAACTGCTGGAGTCCTTGGACGTGTAGGATACGCGGTATGCCGGAAGAGGGCGTAGTCCCGGTCCTCACGAGAAAACTATTGGACTCCGCGGGTAAATTGTAATAAATAAAAAGGTGTCGAGGAAAGGAGCGTGTCGAGGCGGCCATCTTGCCGAGGCGTCTATTAGGTATGATTTAGAGCTGGGCTCATGGCTTGATTACAGGTGTCTCCAGGACGGTGACGGGATTTCAGAAGAAAAAAAATAACCAATTTCCTACCTCGGGTCATTACAAAGGCCGCCAATGGATAACAAGGTGATTCCAATAGGAGAGGAAAGGCCCTCTCCAATTGGCTGAAGTAAATGCCCTATTTAAACGGTCCTTTTAATAGGCACTTGAAGGATGGGAACTTTAAATAAAACACTTTCCTGCCTTGGATGTCTATTAAGGTAGCCTGTGGATAATAAGGAGACTCAACGCTGTCTCGGACAGCCTTTGGCTAACGCTCTATTTCAACGAACCTTTTAAGGGCCAAATACAGGTGACCTTACTTCCTTTATAGGAACGTACAATAATAAATCTTAAATGAAGAGCTTCGGAAAGTCGCAGAGATTAAGGTGCCATCGAAAAGACGCATTTACTGTGGAAACCTTAGTGAGGAAAAGAGGGAGCACCCAACTCCGAAGATGTGTAGAGAGACTTGAAGGGGGTGCTTATCCGTCGTTGGAGGCGGTTTGTGTGCGATGATGATAAATGGAGAATGCTGTTGGCGAAGACCGAAGATCCTTCGTGAACTCCAGTGCCCTTTTCGAAGTAAGTAGCCCCAAGGATAAGAAGAAGAGGAAGGCATAGAGAGACGTGTCGCAGATCAGTGGAATAAGACATTTGGTGGTTAGGTAAAACATTGCAAGAAGCAAGACAGCTGTAAGACCGGACTGGCGTGCGAAGGTGCTCTTCGAATTACCACAAGACTTGATAGACCGAGAGCCAGCAACGCACTTTTCATGAAGTGTTTTATGCACCTTGAAATTTTGCTATAATATACCTCTTGGGTAGACAATAAGGTATATATGTGTTTCCTGGACATACCTTGGTGCACCAGGTACTGCGCATAGGGGAAAGGTGCAAAACAATATTGCCTAAAAGTAGAGTTATATTCAGAAGCCAACTATTATTAATGAAATAAATGGCAAATTAAGGCAATTTTCAAATTTATAATAAATAAGGCAGGCACTTTTAAGGGGGTTAAAATCATAATAATAAAAAAAAACTAAGTACCTAGTTTTTATTTTTAATATTAAATGAAGTGCTTTATTCACGCTGCGATTTAAACAGCGTCTTCATAAACATATTTGAAAATAATTGAAAAAGGGCAGACACTTTTGTTGGGTTTAATTATCAGAAAACATGAAAATAAATGTTGCTTATGATAGACTGGAATACACTGCGCGTAACCGTAAGAGTGTATGACACGACTGCGCAGTGTTGGTTGTTTTCTGTGCTCTCATTGGTTCTTGCTCACATAATGTTGTACAGCTGTTCCGGTTTTAATGGCAGCGAAAATAAAACTCTCATTTTATATTAGAATAAAAACAATTAATTTTTTTTTTTTTTACGTGTTATACCCCTTAAAACTGTCTGCCATATTTATTATTCATTGTAAAATTGTCTTAGTTTTACATTAAAGATAGTTGCCTTCTAAATAAAACTCTATTTTCGGGCAATATTGTTTTGCACCTTTCCCCTACGCGCAGTACCTGGTGTCCCAAGGTATGTCCAGGAAACACATATATACCTTCTTATCTACCCAAGAGGTATATTATAGCAAAATTTCAGGATGCATAAAACACTTCATGAAAAGTGCGTTGCTGGCTCTCGGACTATGACGGAGGGATCCGCAAATGTATTCTTAATAAGACTAGCAGACACTGCTAAATATTGAGTACCTCGAGTTTTGCCACTTAATAAGACTAGCAGACCCTGCTAAATATTGAGTACCTCGAGTTTTGCCACTTAATAAGACTAGCAGACACTGCTAAATATTGAGTACCTCGAGTTTTGCCACTTCATAAGACTAGCAGACACTGCTAAATATTGAGTGCCTCGAGTTTTGCCACTTAATAAGACTAGCAGACACTGCTAAATATTGAGTACCTCGAGTTTTGCCACTTAATGCCATATATTTATTTAATGAGGCGTATGATGTGTCAAGAATTAAAGGCAAGAAATTCCATATTCTAGTATACTGCAAGTTAAACTGCACTGCAGTTTGACTATCGTCGGTGGTAAAATCGATATGAAGAGCTATACTTGCAAATAGCTAAACATTGCTTCTTCAAACCGTTTTAGATCGTTCCGTCAAAAAGAAATCACTGAATTGATATGTTAGATAATGGTATGCTTCTTACGTTTTGAATAAATCCTATACAGAACATGAATTCTACAAATGCGAGTAAATTCTAAATTCTTTCAATTTTAATTAAGGGTGCATTTTGAATTTTAAGCTAGACAGCGAAATTTTAAAATTACAAGTTTCTTAAATGCACTTAAGTTGAAAATTATTGTTTTCTTTACTTTTGAGCACAGAAATATTATAAAAATTATTTTTATTCCTAGTGCTCTTGGGATTAGGTGGATTTTCTTATTAGCGGGACTCTAAGGTACTTCTGTATTTATATTAATTTATTTATTGATCAATAGTATATTTATTTTGTAGCTGAAGAAATAGAATTCTGGAACGTTCCTATTATTAGAAGTCAAGAAATACTTGAATTATTGAGAGGAGATCGTTGACCTTTGGTGATGCGAAGGAAGATTTTGTCAGGGTTTGGATCATAAAACTAAATATTTGTATGAAATTCTTCTCATCGGCAATCCTATTTTCATCCTGTATTTATTAATTTTATGTATATTTCTATGTTATCCATTTATGTTTTAACCCAGTATCAATCTACCTCTAGTTTAAGCTATAACTAACACTTACGAAATGTATCATTCACAAACTTCTATGCATAATGTTTCTGGTCTTGTCATTTATTTTATGTATATATTAGTATTAACACTGATTTCCTTGTTTTACAGCCCTGATGAAGGCTTGAATATCAAGCCGAAACGTCGGCAAAATATAAAAATTATTTTCTTATAAAACAAATGTAGCTTCATTAAGATACCACGATCGAACACTATGAAATAGTTGGGTATCTACTAAGTCATGGTTATCTGACCGGTATTTTGGTATTCCACCAAGCATGCCCAAAAGTCCAAATTATTGACTGTTTTATTTGACGAAAACCAACAATTCCTTGAGTCTTGGTTTATTTTATAGTTTGACAACTACTTGTCAAAAAGAAATTAGTCACATTTGTCGTCAATAAGTACTACCCGTCAACTACCATTTCATTAAATCGGCGGCCATTCAAAGCCGTCAACCTCCTGCGAAGAACAAAACAAAAGGGTATTAAAGAGGAGTCGAGAAAGAAAAATAGAAGATGTTAACAAAAAAAAAAAAAAAGAAAAAAGAAAAAAAGATGAAGAAGTATGTTAAAAGAAAGAAAGGATTATGTTGAGACGAAGAGTGATGGTAGTTTGGTGTAAAGGAGAGGGGAGACATGATTTACTGGTTGTCCGCTTTGTACTCATGATGTGGTGGACAGGTTTTTTCGAAGCTACTGCGGATTCACTCAGTCCGTATTTGGTGTGGACTCCCCCACCACCGTGTCCTTATTGTCAGGATATCTTTTATCGGGGCATAAATGTCTCGTTGATTTTGGTGCTTACCGGAAAACTAATATTTTACCAAATACAGAAGAATTTCTCTATGAAAAATTATTTCTTTTAAAGCCTTCTGCTCAAATTCAGGAACATAAATATGCTTTAGGTCCACCCGACAAACCTATGTAATATACTCTAAAACATACAGTCTTCTTTATCGTACATGGCCACTGC
Organism: Gonocerus acuteangulatus; assembly: GCA_946811695.1. NCBI lineage: Eukaryota > Metazoa > Arthropoda > Insecta > Hemiptera > Coreidae > Gonocerus > Gonocerus acuteangulatus. The sequence goes on from OX328131.1 coordinate 14,633,395, forward strand.
GCATGTGAGAACATCACTGCGTATGCGCGAACGCCAGTAGACACTTTTGTGTGACACATATAGTCTTATTTTTCGCGCATCGCCACCGCACATACGCGAACGCCAGCAGACACTTTTTTGTGACGCATAGAGTATTCCTTTCGTACATGGTCACTGCACATGTGCGAATGCAAGTGCGCTTGCGCGAACACAACTTCCCATTAGGGGTGGCCCTAACCTGGAAAGGGGGAAAAACGTAAATTTTCTCTTCTTAAGTTATAAATAAATCATTTGGGATATACAAAAACATTCTGAAGAAGTAATAACATCAATATTCTTAATAGAGATAATGCAATAAAAAAATTGTGGGCAAGAGATGCTATGACCTAAGCTAATTCCTTATGACAAAAGATAATTTTTTTCCCCATTTTTAGAAAAAGGCGGAAGGCTATTTGACCTTAAAGGCTTCATCTATACGATTGGGGGAGGGGGGCTGTGCTATAGTTTTGACCAAAGGGAGGTCAAATATCGGCGAATCCGTACCTTCCCGGATGGAGTCGATACTTCCTGAGGAAGCCTATTGACTTCTAGCAGGCAAGGTCAAGGAACGTTTACTGCAATCAATATTTCGGCTTTAAAATCATTAATATCATCGAATGAATGGTCAAGAATGCCATTTTTGGTAGTCCGTCACGCAGGAGTTGCGTCAAGAAGCACACTCCTGAACAAGCCTCAACCAAAAGGATTGCTTTTAAAAGAAAATAATTATTTTCTTTTTAGGATATAGATTGTTTTGCTCTTTCAGATATTCTGTAATGGGCAGCTAACTAATTTTAGCACAAATATGCTTTAGCGATGACTTAACTGAAAAATAAAACGTTACAAAAAAGTGCCCGCTGGCGGGGCCCTTGTTTTTTTTTTTTTTTTTTTTTTTTTTTTTTTTTTTTTTTTTTTTTTTTTTTTTTTTTTTTTTTTTTTTTTTTTACGGCGCATCTACATCTAGGTCATTAGCGCCGACATCCAGGGTGCAGCGAGGAATTTTACCAGCGAGCCGTGGGATGATAAAATTCCTGCCGGAGGTTGGGAATCGAACCCACCATCTCCCTCTTATGAATCCAAGGCGCTAGCCATTAGACCACGGGAGACCCCAGGGGGGGCCCTTGTTGTTGTTATTATTAGTATCTATGAAGTATAATTAGTATTACTATTATTATCAAAGAACTATTATCATTGGTATATTATCATTATTAATATCGCACAATAATGGCTATTCATTCATTCATTATTCCTACATAATAGGCGAAAAATTCTTTCATGAGTGCCACCTCAATGTCTACATTCCTTTGTAAAGGGGCAGGAAAGGGTACGACCTATCTCGTATTTTTTGCGCATAAATCCCAAACCCTTCTCCTGTTTCAGAAAGTGCTAAAAATGCTGCCTTATTTTAGATTGGGTATGATAAAATCATATTTTAAAGGAGATACCATTATCAGACATCAGATCCGGAAACGCCATCTTTATCCCGATCAAAAAACGTCAATTTTGACGTTTCAATCGACGCTGGTGAAAGATAACTATAAGATACGCTAATTGATCTGTTTATCTCAAACAAATTGATATAGTTGTCGCTTCTAACGAGCGTGGAATATGAACGGGGTTTTATCATGATTCTCCCACACGCCGCTAGGAGCGGTTAAAGCGCGCCTACATCGCTCCACTGTGGTATTTTTGGGAAGACCATATCCAGTTACTTTTGAAGTATGTGTAGTGATTTATAACGGTTACTCGTACTCGCTGATAAGCTTACTCATTAGCTTACAGGTTCTTTGCTGGTTATCTACGGTTATAATCCATATTAGATAATGGCAAGCAATATTTATTAATAAAAAGGTTAATATGATCAAAATCAATTCTCTCAACTACGAAAAAAGTTATTAAGCATTAAAGTTGACTGTTTTGCTGGTTATGAAGGATAACAAACAACGATATTTGTAAACAAACATATTTTATTCCTTTTCTCTCTCTCTTTTTTGGATCTTTTACATTTATTAAGCATTTCATGCTATGCGTTTCCGCTCGCTACGCTCGCTCAAGAAGATATCAAAACTTTAGTCAATCCAACTCGCTAAAATTAATAGAATTATATTAATTTTAACAACTCTAGTCTATCCAACTCGCTAAAATTAATAGGATTCCATTAATTTTTCTGAGTAAGAAACCAATCCCTTTTACTTTGTCAGGAACATCGCGAACTAATTGTAAAAGACTCATTTTTTTTCTCACTAACATAAGCAGAGCTTTTTCATAAACATAAGCTAATTCACTGTTGAAGGTTACTTTACTCCCAGCAAGAACCAATACAATTGGCCAGCGGAATTCACCAATAGGAAGGTAAAGGAGTTATGCGCATGCGCTGAATCACTGACATAATCACTACTTCTACTTCAAATGTAACTGGATGTGGTCGTCGCAAAAAGACTCATAAAATCATATTTTAAAGGAGATACCATTATCAGACATAAAATGCGGAAACGTCATCTTTATCCCGATCAAAAAACGTAAATTTTGACGTTTCAATCGACGCCGATAAAGAATAACGATAAGATACACTAATTGATCTGTTTATCTCAAATTGATATAGTTGTCTCTTCTAACGAGCGTGGAATATGAACGGGGTTTTATCATGATTCTCCCACACGCCGTTAGGAGCGGTTAAAGCGCGCCTACATCACTCCACGTCACACGGAGTATACTTACGCAAGACCGTGTGATCATGTCTGTCCGCCTGTAGTGTCGTCACGAATTTTCGTGAGCACTTAAAATTATAGAAGGAATACATTTACAAGCATAACGACAAGAATGTATTATTCCGCTCTCCAAAAACGTAAAATAACACTCCGAAATTGTACCTAGGAATTACATACAATGCAATGTATTTACATAATTTAACCTTAAATTGGTTTTCCTTTCCAATGTCGACAGACGTTAAGTGGAAAATAATTGGCATATTTTGTAAGATAAAATTATTTGTTGTATAAACACTTAAAAAATACTTCTGTAAGTGTTCAGTAAATATTGTAAGGGGTTTTGTTGGATGAAGAAACAATGAATTTATGAATGAAAAACAATGATAATCAAAAAGTACACTTCTAGTAGTCAGAAATTAATATGGAAATTTCAAAAATTCCGACTAGCATGAACTGCGCCATCTTAGTATGTTTTCCTTCATATCCCTATAGTTATTTGTAGGGTTTAATTTTTCTTTAAAAATGTGAAATAAAATCTCAAAGAGAAGAATGTTTAAGGCGCCACAAAAGGAAACTGTATCATAAGCATAAATGACTCTCACGTCTTCCAAAAGTTCGATCAAGGATTTTCTTGCCTTCTTTTATTAAAACACTAATTTTAATAATAAATGCAATTAAAAACAAAAACAACCAATTAAAAAGTGAGTTAAACAAAGACAAAAAACCGCTAAAACGAACAAAATTAACACTTTCTCCGATTTTCATCGCCCCATCGAAAATGGATTTTTTTTTTTTTTGTACAAAATTGAGTAAGCTTGTAAATGATCATCTTCCACTCAACTCGATTTTTTAACAGTTTTTGAGACATTTACGAAAAAATACCAAAATCCCAAAACTTTCATGTCTATTAATAATATATTTGTTTTTGAATACTTCCTTGACTCCAAATATAACGAAAAATAATACATCTTAGTTTAAAGGAGGAAGCGTTGATCGTCAGGGTTTCGGTCAGTGTTCTTATTCAATAAAACACATTTTTTTGCTAAAATGTATATTTATTGCCGCCAACGTTTCGGCTTGCTATACAAGCCATCTTCAGGGCTGGAAAGCGATTCTTGTGTTTTTTTATCTACTTTGATTTTTCCAGCCCTGAAGATGGCTTGTATAGCAAGCCGAAACGTTGGCGGCAATAAATATACATTCTAGCAAATAAAATGTGTTTTATTGAATAAGAACACTGACCGAAACCCCGACGATCAACGCTTCCTACTTCCGAACGGTCGACCATATCTTCTCAATCTTAGTTTAAATAATTTACAAACATGTAGAAAATGTTTCAATTAAATCCAACGATTCTATGTACTCATACTGAAAAACTATTTTTATCCACTTCTCTCGAATAATGTTTCAGATATCACCTTAGAAATGGTTTCATTCGTTTCCCTACTTTAGGCAACCTATAAGAAGAGTCAATCTCAAGCTTATTAACTGGAAAACGTAAGCGTTGCGATTTTTTCGCCTGTATTTCGCCCCTAAAACGAATCAGACCAATTTTGACCCTGTGGGAGAACGACGTATATATGCATATATATATATATATATATATATATATATATATATATATATATATATATATATATATGTATATTTATATGTCTGTCTGTTTGTTTGTTTGTTCCTTATACAAATCCACACCGTTTGACCGATTTTGACCGAACTTGGAATAATGATAGGTCTTGATACGAGAAATCTCCTAGGCTAGGTCAAAAAAATCTACCAGCTGTCTGTCTGTATGTTTGTCCCTTATACAAATCCACACCGTTCGTCCGATTTTGACTAAACTCGGTATACATGTGGATCTTAATCTGGGGAGAGTAGTAGGCTAAGTCAAAAAAATCTACCAGCTGTCCGTCTGTATGTTAGTCCCTTATAAAAATCCACACCGTTCGTCCGATTTTGACTAAACTCGGTACACAGGTAAATCCTAATCTGGAGAGTGCCGTAGGCTAGGTCGAAAACCTCTACCAGCTGTCTGTCTGTATGTTTGTTCCCTATAAAAATCCACACCGTTCGACCGATTTTGACCTAAGTTTGAACACACCACACTTGGCATACATTTAAGTCTTGATACGGGGGGTGGTATAGGTTAGGTCAAAGTCTTCTAGGACTCACAGTTGGGAGGTCACGGGTTCGAAACAGTTACAGATTCGTGTTATTAGATTTTAATAATACTTATTTGGTTTCTAATTTATTTAGGCTTTTCTATATGCAGAAAGTAGGTGTTGCATGGCACGCCGGGTAACAGCTAGTATATATATATATATATAAAGAACGGTGTTTCAAATTAGTATATACCTATATACAATATATATATATATATATATATATATATATACTAATTAAATATATATACTATAAACCAGTATATATTATATACTAATTTGAAACACCGTTCTTTTCGCTATCTATGGATTCTGAAACATGAAATCTAGTCGGCATTTCCGGATTGTGTCATAAGGTCAACCTCATAAGTGGGTTTCCTCCCTATCTACGGAGAAAACGTGCTAAAAGAAAAAGAAAAGAGTGATTTTAAAAGCGATAAAAAAAGAAGAAATGGCCTTGAATTTTTGTACACAGAAATTAAAAAAAAAATCATATTAAATATCTCGATATTAAATTATAAGAGTTATAATCACGAAATCAATACTTGAACGATCTCGATATTAAGAAACACTATTTTTTTTTTTTTTGTTTCGCATTTTTGTGCGTCGACATCATTGTAAACAAGAAACTCGACAATCATTGCCGTCCACTTCCCGGAGGCCGAAAATTGCAAAGATTGTTTACGTTCCTTATCTCGAGTGGACACTCTAAATTCTTTACGTACACTATCATATGGAGCAATGTCACGTGGTGAGTGATAAGCATTATATTGTCTAGAGTTTTCCTTGTGTGAAGAATTTTCATTTCCTGGAAATTACATATAACTTCGAAAGAAATAAAATAATTATTTGTATATATACAGGGTGTGCCCAAAATAAACGGCAAAACTTCGGGAATCGATGCAGGATGAAAAAAGAAAGATAAAAAGTCATTTGGCATTTTTCTCGTTTTTGCTTCGTTTCCTAGAAAAACGCAAAAAACGACAACACAATTGAGAAAAGGTCATATTGGACATAATGCCAATATAAAAGTATATGTTTTATCTTCCACCCCTTCTACCCTCCCACCTCTTCCCCCCCCCCAAAAAAACACTAACAAAAAATCGTCATGGTCAATAAAATTAAATGACGGAATGTAAAGCTGCAAGTTCAGGTGGGGCTGGGAGGGTGAGTGGAGGGGGTGGAATGTAAAGCTGCAAGTTCAGGTGTGGCTGGGAGGGTGAGTGGAGGGGGTGGAATGTAAAGCTGCAAGTTCAGGTGGGGCTGGGAGGGTGAGTGGAGGGGGTGGAATGTAAAGCTGCAAGTTCAGGTGGGGCTGGGAGGGTGAGTGGAGGGGGTGGAAGTGAAACATATACTTTTAATGATTTTTATAAAGGCATCATGGAAGAATGCCTTTTCACAATTGTGTTTTAGTTTTTTGCGACGAGCAAAATGCTTTCTTTCTTTTTTCATCCTGCATCGATTCCCGAAGTTTTGCCGTTTATTTTGACCGTTTATATATATATATATATATATCCAGGAAGTGTGGTTCCTAATTATAGATATTCATTTCTTGGGAATCCCCGTAGGAGGAAAGTGACAAATCACAAAGTCAATAAATGACAAAGGATATTCGGTCATGGATAAAACTAGATTGTTGACTAGCGATATTCGGTCATGGATAAAACTAGATTGTTGACTAGCGTTATTCGGTCATGTATAAAACTAGATTGTTGACTTGCGATATTCGGTCATGGATGAAACTAGATTGTTGACTAGCGATATTCGGTCATGGATAAAACTAGATTGTTGACTTGCGTCTATTTGAATAGTTCTTTGCAAAATAGTTTGGCGAATTGTTTGCATTCGTTATTTCTCTAACAGGAAAGAAGAGATCTCCGAGAAAGTGTGATTGTTGTCATGTAAATATTTACACGTGACCTTAGAATTTCTAGAAGTTTTCAAATTTCCTGGAATGAATTGCTAATTTAAACGATGACATAACCTATCAATGCCATAAATTATTGTATCAAAGCTAGCTTTTTATGTTCCGCTTACAGTTTTTATAGGTCTCCTGGACTTGACAGATTCATACTTAAGGCTATGGGGCTCGAATACCGCTTATGGCAGGCTGAATTTGTTCTTGCGGGAAAAATTCCCTACTCCACCATGGATGTTCATGAATTGTGCCAACATACAGGTAGTCCGCCGCTGATGACCTATAGCCCGAGCGCAGACAAAAGAACCAGAAGGGGCGTGGCTGGAGGGGAGCTTGGCCTTCCCCCACATGGGCTAAATGCAGCGCGTGTTCCTTTGTTTGCGGGCGGAAGTTATAGAAGGAGGCGCACTTTGATGACGACAACTACTCATTTGTAAATGGCGAACTAGACTTTTCTTTCAGTCATTTAATTCGAGAAGTAATAGAAGACAATATTTACTGCTAACCCATTACTGTTATTTCAAACACGGTGTGAGGGCGTCTTATAGCCTCGAAAATCAATTGAAGGGCTCAGTGCCAAAGGCGACTAACCCAAAACTAGAAATAACTTCGAAAATTCTGAAAAAAAAAATACTGTTAGTGACAGAAATTATTTTAATTCGCAGAATTATAATTATTTCTGTCACCAACAATCATTTTTTTCACATTCCTTACTCTAAGTCCAATTTTCTGAGTTATTGGGGGTTAATCACCTTTGGCACTGAGCCCTTCGATTGAACAAAAGCTGTCCAATCGGTCTCCAATGGGTTTACATTTGCATACAGCCCTTACAATTATAAGGCTCTGGATATGAAATGGATGTGATCCCTAAATTTCTGCACGTTGTCACAATTTTATTTCGCTGAAGGGGGACGCTGTTCTTGGGTTTTGCTAATAAATCATTTACCCCAACATTACATTCCGAAGAATTAGGGTCGTTGGAATTCATAATGGCATCAATATGCCTACCCAAGATTTACCCAAATTAATTTACCATCCTACTCACTCGAATTCCGTCCATGAAAAGAATACGTCATGGTTCCCTAATTCCGCCCGAAGCTATCGAACGAGATCAAAAGAACTTCGGTGTCCATTAAAAGATTTATGTTCGTTTTAAGTGGAAGAGTCGTCGGATCGGCCTCGCCGCCTAATTAATCCCGAAAGGACCTTGGAGGAACGACAGGAATGTCCTGGTAATTGGAAAGCTCCTGTAGAGAGTCCTGCGGGGGTTGCTGGGGGTCCTGATCCTGCAGGACACGGGGAAAAACAACGATACCAGGAGGCGTTTATTCCTTGATTCTCACTAATTGGGATTGGGTTTATTCATCCTGAGCCTCGTTAGTGTTACTTGCCGACACCTACTGCCTCGGTGGTCTGTCTCGACACACGAGAGGGCAGTTGATCTCGCGGTCAGGGAACTCGCATCGCAAACTTTTTGAAAGGTTGTTTAATTCGTCACGCAGGAGCTGCGTATGGGGGCACGTACATTGGACCCGATCCAATAGCCACCGACTGTCAGAAGAAAAACAAACACATCCCAAGGGAGGTCGGGTCGGGACCAATGTAGGCACTTACGTCGGCCGTTGTCGGTCAAACGAAATCGGATTGGATCGGATCAGTTCGGATGGGGAGAAAAACGGGTCCAATGTAGGTGCAGCTTAAATAAGGACATTCCTCAACAGGGTGACTAGTATCGCCGCAATCGTAACGAATATATTAGGAGCTCACAAGTCAAGGGGTCTAAGTGACATTTAAACAAAAAATGAGTTAGATACAGGAATCGGGGTTGAACACCGTAATCTTGTGGGTGGTGCAGAGATCCAAGTGATTTTCTTGTCAGTTGCTGCCACCTAGGTTGTGTTCTTTTGAGTATTGTCTCTTTTGTAATAATAAGTCCAGAAGGAAATTAAGGGGTCTATGTACGGATATCCTTTTGCATATAAATCATAAACCTGATGTTGTACCTATTATGTATTATCGATAATAAACAGCTAATGACCTGAGTATTTGTCTAGTATGATCGGAACTGTAAAAAACTAGCGTTTGCAATTACCACATATGTTTAATGACCTCTGGGGTCCTCATATAAACAAACAGAATATTATAACTAACAACCGACTCAATTATTATTTTTTTTATTTAATATTGTTATGGAGTGATTTCTAGTGCACAGAGGATTCTTCCAACACTTTCCGAAGGAATGTAGCTAATGAGGTTGCACTCAAAAAAGAACTTTTTTAGACAAATGTCTTGAAATCTTCATCGATCCCATCTAATAGATACCAAAAATGACTCCCTTTAAAATTTATACATTTCCATAGCAAATGATTGAGCGAGTTCGTCAACCAGCAAAATAGGTTACTACAGACCCAAATTACTAATTTGTAGATACCTGCCGTATTTTTTATTATGCAACGAAACTCAGTAGACAAGATGTCCGACCCACGAGGAGTAAGTATAGTTTTTTTTTTTTTTATTTTTTTTTTTTATTTTTTTTTTTATTTTTTTTTTCGGCTCATCGACAAATCTTGGCCATTAGCGCCGGGCCTCCAGGGTGCAACCAGGAATTTTCTCAGCGAGCCCTGAGATGAGAAAATTCCTGTCGCCGGTGGGGATCCAACCCACCATCTCCCGCTTATGAATCCAGCGCGCTAGCCACTAGACCACGGGAGACCCCAAGAGTAAGTATAGTAAAACAAAAATCGAAATCGCTCCACTAAAAGTTGAAGTTAACTCCAGAAAAAATGACTAATTTAGTCGGCTGTTCATTTCATGTATAAAAGACTAAAACTATACATGTTTGTTTTGAAAAAAAAATATAGGTTATTTTATGCAAATTATTCAGGAATGCAGTCTACGCTACCACCTTTCTCAGGAATACTACTCCTGCGTGAAGGACTTTTTTTTCTTTGACACATGGTCCCCTTTAGTTGGTCAAGATATTTTGTTTAACGGATGTAAATATAACAACCGATACGGCAAAATAATAATTATCCTCTAGGAAACACAAATTCCTAATGGATCGATTTTGTTATTTTCACAACACCACATTCCCCCAAAGTTGAAAACGCTTAATGGAGAGTTTTTTAAGGAACCAAAATTATGGCCATCATGGGCAAATTAGTATTTTGGGTTCTTAGTAACCACCTTTTAAAATAACCATTGTTCCTACCTACAAGTACTTATATTGTAGTTTTCTGTCTTATATTTTTTAATAAAACGCCGCCATACCACGTCTGACGTTTTTTTTTTCTGAAACGAATGCAGAGCCAGAGTCAGAGCTGATGGGGTTGAGATAACACAGGAAACGTCATCATTCGAGGAAAGAATGTTTACTAATGAATGACGTCTAATCGTTATCGCCCTTACGATAGCAGTCTGAATGAACGGCTGTTTTTACTACGCTCGTGTTTGCAGTTTCATGTCGGCAATCTGTTTTCTTGCAAGGACGCTAAAGAGGAAGTTTATTAAACCAGCCAATGGTTACTTCTCGTATTGTATGTAATGTGTTAATATAAAAAGGGAAAAAAATGTGTTAAAGAATAATATAGCTTGACATGAGAGCATATCAAGAAGTTCTGACGTAGACAATGAAGTGAAATTAGCACAACTGAACACAAGACTTACACAATGTCATAAAAAACAACACATAATCAACAAGTGGCAACATAAACGCAAAGTAACAAGTTATATTAGATTATGACGACTGGAAAATCATGGATTCAGGTATTCGGAATGTAAGTCGGGAAGTAGTTGCGCTTACAAGACTACGTATTGGACATTCACACTCGACTCATTCGTTTTTTGTTTTGTTTTTTATTTATTAAAATAAGCTCTACCCCTTTCGGTGACAAAAAACTATACTTTAGCCAAATGGGATGGAGGTGAACCATCCGTTAGTATGGTCACGTCATATAGCGGAAGAGTCATCTTAGTTCCATTTGGCTATATCTAGTTTTGAGGCACCTGAAGAGGGATGCTAGGAACTGAAACATGTAGAGCCACTTTTTATAAACTGACGTTTATGTTAATTTAGTATTTTATTCATTCACTTTCTGCTCACACAAAGAAAAATTGTTGAAATTTTGGGTCACTATTTTCATAATATTGACTTATTCATATTAACTTGGCTTACTTGACTTTTTTTTATTTTTTATTTTATTTTTATACATTATCCTCCGAATTATTTATCTTTTTTTTTATATATAGTTTTATGTTATACGTTCTCATATCGTCGATACAAATGCAAACTAACGAATATGAAAAAATGCATCTTTCATTGTCCATCTTTAATAATTTCTGCTGGACTTATTTACGGCAAATTCTTCAATCTGACTTCACTCTATTAAAGGGAAAGTATTCCACTATCAAAAGGTCAAATGTGCCGAATATTTGACTGTCCAAAAAAAAAGTTATGAATAAATACTTTTCCACTCTGAAAAGTGGTGATTTTCATATTCGTTAGTTTGCTTTTGTATCGACGATATGGTAATATATAACTATTACCTTCTTTGCACATTAACCTAAAGAACAGATCAACAAGTTACGAGCTCCCAATAAATAAAATTTAAACAAGAACACTTAGGCCCGGAGCCCGTGAGTGCTAAGGAGTATGCACTCCGTACCTAGGGTCGTGTGTTCGATTCCCACGAGGGGTGTTGGCTTTTCTCCACCCCTAGTGGGAAACAGGTCTATCCTGGCTAGAAAAGTGTGGTGACCCATAAATAACCCGTCCTAAAATACGTTGTTAATAAGGGCAGGCTGTACAAATCTTGTGTTTTTTTTTTTTTCAAACTTCTTTGCACACTCCTCAAAGAAGAGGTCATCAACTTGTACTATATTAATTGTGTTTGTTTACCAGAGTTATTATTGTGCCTTTTATGATAAGTGTTCTATTTACTGCGAGAACTTATCAAATACTTCACTCGCAAATATTGTACATGACTAAGTGCGAAAGTAAACAACATATAATCTGCCAGCTGTCATAATTTCCGATAAATTTATAAAGTAGACAAATATGTTTTTATAAATCTTATCAAGTTATTATTTTAAGCATCAGAGTATTAATGATTTTTTAATACAATCAGATTATTTGCTTTTATGTATATTAACTCATATAAAAAATAATCTAATAATTTTAGTTGATTATAAATGGCTACGTTTGAGGGATAAGAACAAGTTAAAAAGATGAAATATTATCTTGTGAATGCTATGTAGTGAATATATCCGTATTCGTTTATTTAGCACGGAACAAGCTTTTGCCATGACTTATCTGCCCAAAAACTAAAAAAAAAAAGGAAGTAGTGCACACACTTCCGGCACATTTCCGAGTCACTTCCGTCTCAGATACTTCGCACTTCCGGGGCACTTCTTGCTCAATTACTGCGCATTTCCGGGCCACTTGCTACTCAGTTACTGCGCATTTCCGGGTCACTTCCTGCTCAGTTTCTGCGTATTTCAGGGCCACTTCCTGCTCAGCTTCTGCGTATTTCAGGGCCACTTCCTGCACAGTTACTGCGCATTTCTGGGTCACTTCCTGCTCAGTTTCTGCGCATTTCAGGGCCACTTCCTGCTCAGTTACTGCGCATTTCCGGGCCACTTCTTGCTCAGTTACTGCGCGTTTCCGGGTCACTTCCTGCTCAGTTACTGCGCATTTCCGGGCCACTTCCTGCTCAGTTACTGCCCATTTCCGGGACACTTTTTGCTCAGTTACTGCGCATTTCCGGGCCACTTTTTGCTCAGTTACTGTGCATTTCCGGGCCACCACTTGCTCAGCTCCTTTAGACTTCCGGGTCGTTCCCTGCTCAGTTCCTGTACACCTGTTGATTAAGGCTGATAAGTGACTTCCTGTTGAACACGGTAAAGAGGACGTAAGAAGGAAGTGAGGAGAAAGTGGACCAGAAGTGAATTTCATATCAGCTGTTACATTGTCTTTAAAAGACGGACAGTACTGTAGCGTTATGAGTATATTTTAGTCAGTCAGAAATGTCCTATCCACAGCCGACATAGGACTACTCCTCGGCTGATGTATCTTTAGCTTCAAAGCCATCCACTAATTGTTTCTTCCGAAATTTCTCATTTGCTATTCTGTACAATGGCTCCTAACACATTTGAATTATTGCCTTAACACCGATTATTGAACGAATAATAAAATTTCATTAGAAACTTTAACAAACTCCGTTAATAATTTTTGACCTTGTGTAAAAGCGATAACTCATCTTATCTACTTTAAACGCCTTATTTACAGGATACCTTGAGCTTGTATCTTTCCGAAGATAAGTTTAAACGAAACTTTTCACGATTACATACAAAATTCTATCAGTATTTCCGATTAGTCACTTATCTTATTCTCTCTATAACCGCAGTTTTATTTATTTTTATTTCATCCAATTGGCGGGAAAATAGGATGTTCCTGTCAAAGGCTGGCTGGCGACAAATTCAGTAAATTGACAAAATCTAAATAAAAGTAGGCTATTTTTCATATATGCTAGTGCTATAGTAATTCTAGAAAAAATTCACAACGTAGGAGTTCCTCAGCGTTGGTTTAAGTCATATTCCAGAAGAATGTTTTTTTTTTTTTTTTTTTTTTTTTTTTTTTTAAATTACCCAGAAAAATAAAGAAAGTGAAAATTTCATTCATTTTCAGGGAATGCTAAAATGTTATGTCATATAAAATTAGTATATTAAAACAAAAAAGTCCCAATGTTACTGTCATATCAATATGTGATATTACACACAATAAACCATATAAATTTGTTTTAATTATACAATTAAAGTAAATATCTAAATACAGCCAAGGTCAGGTAGCTTACTGCAGTAAATCCAAGAATTCTAAATGAGTAAAGAGAATTTGCACACTGCGGACAATCAGTGTGTCAATAAACAGTTTTGACCTCCAATTATGACCGACGTGCAAATTGGAAGTGCAATTGCACCGGACAACATTACACGTTGCATCAGTGCATTGCTTACACCAAGAAATATCATGGAACAGCTATGTTTTACAACGTGGTCAACAAATGTCATCATTATATATTGCTAAAATGGCACCTAATAAAATAATGTGCAAAAGATATCAAAATATTAATAAAAATGAGAATAATAATAATAGAGTGCTAATGGCCTAGATGCAGATGAGCCGTAAATAAGAAAAACAAAACAGAAATAAAAAAAAAATAATAATAAATGACCCCCCAAAAATAAATGAAAAAATAAAATGAAATTTTAAGCTAACGAACTAAGCATTTCTTTTTTGTATATTGTCGGCCATGTTTATATTTTTTAAATGTGTAATTATGTTGTCAATACGATGGCTGCTGTCAGTAAGTATGTCAGTAATGTCCCACACTATGTTGACGTCGTTTTAAGAGGACAGTCGGTTAGAATGTGTTTTAATGTTGGTGTTTAGTCCTCGTCATTATGTGTTAATGAGCAATGGACGTGTCTCCTATGCGCAGCCATGCAACAACTATTTCCTCTCAGGAGCCAGTCAGTGAGTATTTGTTTGATATTTTCCATTAATATGTGTCCAGTCTAGTTGGCATTTTTGTTTAATGTTTTTGAAAGTTTTTCGGGTATAGTTTTTGAGTTAGATGGGTATAGTTTGTCTTTGAGGGTAGGTAATTTAGCATGTAAGGCAGGAGTCCTGCTCAGTCCGAGATTTTAATGTCGTGGCAGCCACCATAACAATATTCGTTTTCTTATTGTGTGTAAGTAGTGGATTTCTTCTTTAATTTCAGCGGAAATCGGATTTTTTTCGCGCCGGGTTATATATAGGTTTCCCACAATTTCTAAACATCCTAGGTGCAGAAAATAATTGAATGAAATCGAACCCGCATCTACTTCCGGTATCGGCAAAACTATCTACCCTTCCACAGGGAGACCCAAATGAATGTAATAAAAATATAATATAACATTATGACAGAATGAGTTGTTCTCTGTAAGTCATAAAATGAGAATATTTTGTCATATTACTCTTTGTTGATATGTTAAAAAAATCCTGTGTATTGACTACATACATCGAGGGGTTCAGATATGTTTTACGTGACGTTCTAGTCATTGCAGTCTGTGATTGAATGTTTTATTATCAGTACTACACATGTCACAAATAGCTTTGTCCATTATTTTCATGACGTACTGGTCTTTAAACCATGAACGTCACGTATACTTCATAAATGGTGATAAGGAAACAACATATTTTTAAAACTTCTAAGCTACTTATTTTTAACATCTTCTCCCTCTTCGTTCTCATCTTATTTGTGCGAGTATTGTAAAAATTGGAAACAGTATCTATCTGTTTATGAAAGACTAGGGAAAAATTCGATACCTATAAAATGTATTCGTTATCTGTTAATTTTAATTAAATTAAACAATATATTAACCAATGGTTGGATCAAACAAAAAAGAAAAAACCAGAAAACAAAATAATTGTTAATTCTTTGAGCACTTTCTCAATTCATGTTATATATAAATTATATATAAATATATATATATATATATATATATATATATATATATATATATATATATATATACATAAGTTCATGAAAGTCTAGAGGGGCAGTTACTATAGTTATGTAATTCTTTTTTTTTTTTTTTTTTTTTTTTACGGCGCATCGACATCTAAGCCATTAGCGCCGACATCCAAGGGACAGAGAAAATTCCTTCCGCCAGTGGGAATCGAACCAACCATCTCCCGCTTATGAATCTAAGGCGTTAGGCACTAGACCACGGGGAGACCCTAGTTATGTAATTCTTGACCATATGGCCCATCGTGGAGATATCGCGGTCAGTACTGTGCTTCGGCCACCTAATTTTCCCCAGTAACCCCGATTCCGACCCTCGAACGATGGCACTTGAAGATCCGGGAGTTTGCAACTCGTTTCCACCAGAACATGTGGCGACTGATTTACCACTGAGCCAAACGCACCTCTTACATGTATATATATATGTATATATATATATATATATATATATATATATATATATATATATATATATATACTATGACAAAGTTTGTTTATCAGCTGTTTGTCTATTGAAAGCAGGTAACTTCCCCTTTGTTATCACAACATACTCCGTTCTGTATACAAGCGTTCTTAATGAAATGTTTACTTAGGAAATGCCCGAGTGAAAGAATGTATAAATATTGGAGTCATTCACTTTGTTTGTTGTGAATCAGTGATCAAAATAGAAATAATTCCTGTTATTCTGTTAGCTATTTCTGCATCAAGACAAGAATAGTATTTCACTAGAAGACGAAAAAATTTGGCAGAGAATTTGAATATTCTGCGGTAATTTTTTTTAGAAAATTTTAAAGGGGCGGAAATCGTATCCTCTTTGCTCACATGGATTTTTTTTTAAATTATTTTTATAAGTTTTGCAACTAAGAAAATACAAGCCCATTTACAATGTCTGGAAAATGTACAATTGTTGACCAAATACTGTAAAACTGTAAAAGTATTCTTTTAACATGTAAGAACATACAAATGACAACATAGAAACCGGGGAAAAAATTAAGCATTATATTTTTAAAAAATATAGGAATTCTCAAAAATGATCCCAAATTTCACATGATTTTTATAAAATAGGCACATGGTCAAATGATAAAATAGGCACATGGTCAAATGATAAAATAAAAACACTCTGTCATATTAGACATTTTTTATTAAAACTGCCCTTCCTACCCTTTCTAATGCCGCTTCAGACTAAACCTCATCTTCAAGGGCCATGTCAAAACTGAAATCATCTACAATGGGAGCTTCAGCTGTTTAGTATCAGTTGTTAAAATCAAGCCCATAAAAGAAAACCGATACCCGTAAAAAGCATTTTCGTAATATGCGAAAAAATATCTTTTCGTCAAATTCTAAAAATTATATAAGTTTTGTCTAGCACATTAATGAATATATATTATTTAAATATTATTATATGTCCTGATATATATTATATCCTATTTTTATGTAATTATAATTTGTATCTTTTATTTTTTTTGCGTTCTAGCTCAAAGAAGAAAAATGTCTGTTTACATGTAGCACTTCTGGAAGAAGGTTCGCCTTCTAGTAGTTAGTACCCCTGAACAGGCATTAGAAAGGATGTGAGACTGGTAGAGCAGTATTAATAAAACTGACTAGTATGTAAAAGTGTTTTTATTATAACATTTCACCTCCTGTATATTTTATAAAAATCATTAAACTACATAAATGCAATAAAATAATAAAAATAGTCAATACAAAATTAGATAAAATGAATTAATGAAATAAAATTAAATTAATCAACTTTTTTTAGCACTTTCCTCCGAAGGAAAGTAGCTATTGAGGTTGGACTCATGACGGAATTTTTGAAAAATATCTTCAAATCTTTATCGATCCTACCTAGTAGACACCGAAAATGACCCCCGTTAAAATTTATATATATCTATCTATATATATATATATATATATATATATATATATATATATATGCATATATATATATATATATATATATGTCTGTTAACACGATAGCGGCCAGAGTTTTTGTTTTTTCGTGACGAAACTTGGTATATAGCATTCAATTAGCAAACGATTGAGCGAGTTCGTTAACCACCAAAATCGGTCCACCGGAAGGGGGGGTTTACCCCGAAGCCAAAACACTAATTTGACCATTTCAGCCGTAATATTTGTTATATTTCAACGAAACTTGGTATTCGTAGTGGTAATATATAGAGAAAAGTGAGATATAAAAATGAACTAAATCGGTTCATAAGGAGGGGGGGTTTACTCCGGACCGACAATACCAATTCGCCACTACCAACCGTGATTTTTGGTATATTTCGACGAAACTCGGTATTCGTAGTGGTAATCTACAGGTAAATATGTGTTGTAAAAATAAACTAAATCGGTTCATTAGGAGGGGGGGGGTATACTCCGGACCCAAATTACTAATATACTCATACTGGTCGTAATTTCTGCTGTATTGTAACGAAACGCGGTATACGTCGTGGGTAACTCATGAGAAAGAAGTGTTGTAAAAATGAGCTGAATCGGTCAATCGGAAAGGGGGGTTTACTTTGTAATATATTTCAATAGAAAAGCCAGCCAGACATAGGTTCACAAAGGCGCCGCAAGGAGCGCTAGAGGGACTGTATCAGGTTCCTGCGTTCGATCAAAATACGATAATATGAGTTTTTTTTTATTTATTACTTAGTGTAGTAGGTACCATGTGTAAACATAACTCTGGAAGCAAATTAATAATTTATGAGTTACTCATTACAAAATTAAAAGAGAACTATTCATATTTTTATTTTATTTATGTAGGATATTTTAAGCAAATTGTTCTGGAAAGCAGTCTACACTACCCAAATTCTGAGGAAAGTGTTTAGTTATGCAGCTCCTGCGTGACGGACTTTCTTTTTTTGAAGCATGAAAATGAAAACTTGAGAATGTTTATAATTTAAAGATTAAAATTGATACAAGCATATTTATATGCATTTTTTTCTCCTCCATTTAATTTAAATGTCTCAAATAACCAAAATAAACACGACATTTATATGTGCAATAACGTACCGAGCAGAAAGATGTAATGCATTTACATAAGGTCTTAACTCAGATAAACATATAATCCCAAGATCAAAACAAAAAATTATGTCATCATAGATGATATCCATAAGGCAATTAAAAATTTGTTACGGCATATTTCACATGTTGCAAAATACTACGTGATCACTTGAATATCGCCTCGGATTATATAGTTTTTTTGGTCTGTCAAATAACTGGATTTTCAAATCGTCATAAATTATTTTGTATGATGAAATGTATTTTTTTCTTATTTTAATGAGACATTTTATTATTATTTTTACTAATTACATTCATTAATGTAATAGGAATATTTTTGGATAGTTACATTTTTAGCCTAGAAGGCAGTTAATACTTTTACTTTCATAATGCTTTATAAATTGTGTTTCATTAAAAATTAATTAATATAAGTAAGTGAATATTGAAGCTAAAGAAAGTTTGAACTTTTAACCAACATGAAATGAATCATAACTTTCAGGTTATTGCCAGAGCAACAAAGCAAACAAATTCCGGGCTTTGCCCATGTGGCTGACACGCTTTAAAAAAAAATAGATAATAAAAAACAAATAAAAAGATCGTCATCATAGCGAGCTTCCATAACGATCTTATCCCTATTGGAATTTGAAAAGCTTAAAATAGGTATAGTTAATATTTCAAGAAAAAGTTTAACACCAACTGCATCACCGATGTTAAGAAACGTCGGGCGTTATACCTGAATGGGTGACCGACCACGTGCTGTTGGTATAATAAAAGGGTAGCAACCAGTAAATAGCCCAGCATTAATAACCAAATTGTTGATACGTTTTAAAAAGAAATACCATAAAATAATAAACATAAGTGAGATTCACCATTCTTGATTCTATTGGTTAGCAAACATGCCCTTTCAGATCTGTCAGAGCATTTTCTATGGAATTCGATCGAAATCGGACAATTTTGGGAGCAAAAAGACAAATAAATATATACATATATATATATATATATATATATATATATATATATATATATATTCCACTTGTTCTTTTTTCTTTATTTGGCAGAGGGTCGATGAAGCAGAACACCATTTGTTTTTGTTCAACTATTTTATTTTATATATTTTGCCCGACATGTTTCGTGCCTTAATTCGCACCTCTTCAGGGACTTTCCTTATCGGGAAGTCCTCTCTTCATGTGTACTGGCTTGAGTCCGGCGTAATACAGGCTTAAGCCAGTACTCATGACGAGAGGACTTCCCGATAAGGAAAGGCCCCTGAAGAGGTGCGAATTAAGGCACGAAACATGTCGGGCAAAATAGATAAAATAAAATAGTTCAACAAAAACAAATGGTGTTCTGCTTCATCGACCCTCTGTCAAATAAAGAAAAAATAACAAGTGGAAAATATATATTGGGTCATATTCAGAAGAATTTATATATATATATATATATATGGTATATATATATATATATATCTGGCAAATTTGGCCTCTCTTACCAGACAAATGTTTCTTATACATAGTAGTCGTCATCTAATTAATTAGTCAAAAAGAAACAAAAAAATAATTTAAAAGATTTTTTTAAATCTTAAGGGAACAATCACCAGGTTGTGAGCCATGGTTGGTGACTGTACCCTTAAATCTTTAGGGAACAATCACCAGGTTGAGAGCCATGGTTGGTGACTGTACCCTTAAATCTTTAGGGAACAATCACCAGGTTGTGAGCCATGGTTGGTGACTGTACCCTTAAATCTTTAGGGAACAATCACCAGGTTGTGAGCCATGGTTGGTGACTGTACCCTTAAATCTTTAGGGAACAATCACCAGGTTGTGAGCCATGGTTGGTGACTGTACCCGTAAATCTTTAGGGAACAATCACCAGGTTGTGAGCCATGGTTGGTGACTGTACCCTTAAAACATTAGGGAACAATCACCAGGTTGTGAGCCATGGTTGGTGCCTGTACCCTTAAATCTTTAGGGAACAATCACCAGGTTGTGAGCCATGGTTGGTGACTGTACCCTTAAACCTTTAGGGAACAATCACCAGGTTGTGAGCCATGGTTGGTGACTGTACCCTTAAATCTTAAGGGAACAATCACCAGGTTGTGAGCCATGGTTGGTGACTGTACCCTTAAATCTTTAGGGAACAATCACCAGGTTGTGAGCCATGGTTGGTGACTGTACCCTTAAACCTTTAGGGAACAATCACCAGCTTGTGAGCCATGGTTGGTGACTGTACCCTTAAATCTTTAGGGAACAATCACCAGGTTGTGGGCCATGGTTGGTGACTGTACCCTTAAATCTTTAGGGAACAATCACCAGGTTGTGAGCCATGGTTGGTGACTGTACCCTTAAATCTTTAGGGAACAATCACCAGGTTGTGAGCCATGGTTGGTGACTGTACCCGTAAATCTTTAGGGAACAATCACCAGGTTGTGAGCCATGGTTGGTGACTGTACCCTTAAAACATTAGGGAACAATCACCAGGTTGTGAGCCATGGTTGGTGACTGTACCCTTAAACCTTTAGGGAACAATCACCAGGTTGTGAGCCATGGTTGGTGACTGTACCCTTAAATCTTTAGGGAACAATCACCAGGTTGTGAGCCATGGTTGGTGACTGTACCCTTAAATCTTTAGGGAACAATCACCAGGTTGTGAGCCATGGTTGGTGACTGTACCCTTAAATCTTTAGGGAACAATCACCAGGTTGTGAGCCATGGTTGGTGACTGTACCCT